>CAUYQU010074465.1:0-21445 GCA_963574635.1 Cheracebus regulus
AGCGCCGCGCCGGCCAAAAGAGTTGTGCTGGCGACCCGTGTGGCTCCTTCGCTGGGAATCTCCCAGTCTGTGGGCATCAAAAATTTGTCTGCAATAGCGGCATCCACTCGCTCTCTGCGCTTTCACTGGGAGCCACAATCCCGAGCTGCTGCTACGCGGCCATCTTGGATCTCTCTCCACCCGGTGATGAAGTTTTTCTGTTTCTTAGTTTTCCTTTGGTGGACGCCTCTTCCCCACAGAGCCGGACCTTCCCGGGTTCACTGTGCTTGCTGTGAAACTCTCAGTCCTCAGCGCTTCCAATTGCTGTTTTCCTTGTGGGGATGGGACCAGCCGAGCCCGTCCGTCCCATATACTCCGCACCGGGAAGCGCCGCGCTGGAGCACCTGCAAAACAGCCGCCATGTGGCTCCTCTGCCGGGAATCTCCCGGTCTGTGGGCAACAAAAATTCGTCGAAAGTGTGGCGTCCACTTGTTCTCTGCGCTTTCACTGGGAGCTACATTCCTGAGCTGTTGCTAATCGGCCATCTTGGATCTCTCCCAAAAAAACCTGATTTTTGAAGGAAATAAGAACAACATTCCGCATATCACATCATGTCTGTGACCATACTGGGGAAATCCCTGAGTCAGATGCAGTGCAGAGCCAAATGTTAAACGCCAGGAAGTCTGAGGGAAATGGCAAAATATAAGAGGAGGAACTTATAATCTATTAATAGTTGGGAGAATCAAACCAAAAGCTAATACCATGGAGAGAAGATGGTTGTGGAAATCCCAGAGAAGACAGGACCTTTGTCTGTGGGTAGGAGTTGTTTCCGGGCAGCTCAGCTTCCAGATACGTGCAGCCTCTGCTAGGGCACACGTGGCTGGCTGTGGTGTGTTGAATTCGGCAGGCAAGGGCCTGCCTGCTTTTAGCTTCAGTTCTTATCAGTTGCTATGGTTTGTGTGGCATGTGTGATCCTTTCCACACAGCCTGCTGGCGTGGGCACAGTTCTGCATGTCTGTCCTTTCCCTCTATCACTGCCAAGTGTTTTATTCTGAGTGCATATTGCAGGAAGGGACATTGAGTCCTAGGGGCTTGAGTGAGACTGTCCGTGGTCCAAGTTGGGCTGTGGTTACTCCCCACTGTGCCCTACCCACTGAGTCTTCCTCAAAGAGGAAAAATGCTATCTCACCCAGGCAGACCTGCTTTTGAATGGTTAAGCCCCTTAAGCCGGGGATTTGTGACTGTTTTACAGCAGACTTCTGACCTGGTGATGGATCCAGAATCTTGAGGCTTGAAGCACTGGAGCTGTCAATTTCATTGCTCCAAATAGTTCTCATTACCTCATCACTTGCTAAGTGGATGAACTCAGAGTGTTTTCCACTCTCTGCAACTTCCATCCCTATGTCTCCTTTCCTGGACAATCAGAATGTCTTCCTAAAGAACAAAACATAGAGGCCATTCTGACCGGATTTTTCCTGGGGAAATAGGCCAAAGCAGTGTCCCAAGCATTTGAGTCAGCAACGCTGTTTTACAGCATGCCTTCCCAGTCTATCATGTTGGCTCCCTGGCATTTTCATGGGCAAGGGGGGGCCTTTCACTTGATTTGCCTTTGCATGACTAACTTACCAGCTCACCAGTGCAGCAGTTCTGGGCTCTGGAGTTGCATTCCTTGATCAGAACTGAAAGACCTCTGGTGATACCCGCAGAGAGGCTCTGGCTCTTCCCTGTGGTCCAGGACTGCATGACGTAGAAGGTAATTTCAGTCAACTCAGCATTTACTGGACTCTGACTACATTTGGCCATATCAAAAGGTGATTAGATCCCATGATGTAGACATTCCTGATATTAAGCCTTTGTCAGCTATAAGTGTTACAAATATCTCTAGTTTGTGGTTTGTCTTTTCACATTTTTTATGGTGTCTTCATGGATAGAAGTCTTAATGCAGGCAACATTAGAATGCTTACAAAAGACACGAAGACATACATGTTTTGCCTATAGAAAAATGGGCAAAAGGAAACCCAGCATTCCCAAATGAAGCGCAAGTGGGCCTTGATTATGTGAAAAGGTGCTCAAGTTCATCATTAAACAGGGAAATGAAAAGTTAAAACCATGCTGCGATCACTTTCATAGAAATGGCAAAAATGATGTAGCAAGTGTGAGCAGAGATGAAGCACAGGAACTCTCATCAATGGTAGGTGGCGTTGTGGACCAATGCAACCACTTTGGGGAGCAGTTTGATGTTCCCAAGTTAAATTGAACATGTCAACACCCTGCAAGGCAGCAATGCCATTATTGAACATGTTCAAGGATGTTCTTGGCCTTATTATTCCCCAAAGGAAAAAAAAATGAATGGAGCATTTGAGAATGTTCTTAGCTTTATTGCTAAATGCAGAAAGATAAACAACACACACATACACAACTGGGTGGAAAATTAGGGCCATGTGGCGTGAAAAGGAAGACCCAAAGGAAGTGTGACCCATCTAGGGGTGTGGCTACTGCAGTGATCCAACTATCATTAAATTTTCTTAGCATCACAGAGTTATGTTGTGCCATTTATGGAAAAACTCTTCCCACTGCTCTTGGCTTTGAGAGTAGGAATCAGGTCTCAGTTTGGAGATATCTGTCATGAAAAACCAGAACATGGCCTCTGAGATAGGGTCCTTTCCCTGACCTATTCTGGTAAAGTCTGTATCCTCAGGATGCAAGGATCCTACCCTCTTCCTTTGGAAAGTGTTGAATCACATGCAAAGCTCTAAGACTTTCAGTTGCTTTGGTGTGCAGAACCATCTCAGGTAAGGCCAAATATTTAAAAAAATAGTATAGGAAATTAGAGGGCTCCTTTCATCTGTGTGTGCATGAGAAATAAATTTAACCAGAAGCAATTTATGTAAAATTTCACTTGGGAAACATTGTTTTGGCAGATAAGTAGTATTGTGTGCATTTCATAGAAAATTCAGTGCCATGAGTATTACCTTTTATTAAGCATCTTAGAAATGGTAGCTCTTTACGGCTAAGTCAAAAATACTACCCACAAATTCTACATGATCCTAGTTATACTCTTGAACCTTTCTGTGCCTTTGTGTCTTTATCCTTGAATCTGGGATAATGTACTTACCTCCTAAGGTTATAATAAGAATTAAATGCATACAGTATAAATAAAGCACTGAAAATGCTTGGCGTAAAGTGATACGCATTATTTTATGCTTCTATTGGTTGTTGATTGTAAAATGAGAGGTATTACTATTATATGCTTTTGTTGGCTGTTGATTGAAGGTGTTCGCTGTTTTGGGGTGTCCATCGTTTTAATAGAGTAACTTGGTACTGCAGAAATAGCATGACTGTGAGCAAAAGAATCAGATAGTGGTGGCTGCAGACTTTGCTGTTCCCTTCTTGACTGTTGGTTAGAGCCAATGCAGGGTACATTATAAAGTCAAGAGCAGAGCTGCTTTCACAATGGACACTGCTTTGTAATGTCTGTGAGCTTGAATGTGAGAATGATTATTTTAATTAATTCTCTAAGGATTTTTAAGTATTGGCTATTCGGTAGCTTGATTTTTTTTTTTTTTAGACGGAGTCTCACTCTGTCCCCCAGGCTGGAATGCAGTGGCATGATCTCAGCTCACTGCACCTCTTCCTCCCAGGTTCAAGCGATTCTTTTGCCTCAGCCTCCCGAGTAGCTGGGACTGCAGGCGAGCGCCACCACACCTGGCTTGTTTTTGTACTTTTAGTAGAGACGGGGTTTCACCATATTGGCCAGGCTGGTCTGGAACTCCTGACCTGGTGATCCACCAGCCTCAGCCTCCCAAAGTGCTGGGATTACAGGCGTGAGCCACCGCACCCGGCCTGGGTAGCTTGAAAACGCTTCAATCTCAATGCTTTAAACTCAAAGTAGAAAATCAATAAAGCCAAAAGAACGAGACCACATAGTGTAGAATGAGTGTCTTTTCACCACCTAGGGAAATCTGCAGTCCTAAGAAAAGAGGGAGTGAGAATTCCGGCCAAAGGACTTGTGCCTCTGCAAAAAGTGCAGGATCCCAGGATTCGATATGGGCGCGAATGCTCCTATTCGTTGACCACACTCCCACGGTTGCTTTTTCAGACATGCTGAGGAGGACCCTGCTGTGCGCAGTGCTCGGGCTTCTGCGAGCCCAGCCCTTCCCCTGTCCGCCAGCCTGCAAGTGTGTCTTCCGGGACGCCGCGCAGTGCTCGGGGGGCGACGTGGCGCACATCTCCGACCTGGGCCTGCCCACCAACCTCACGCACATCCTGCTCTTCCGAATGAGCCGCGGCGTCTTGCAGAACCACAGCTTCAGTAGCATGACCGTCCTGCAGCGCCTCATGCTCTCCGACAGCCACATTTCCGCCATCGCCCCCGGCACCTTCAATGACCTGAGAAAACTGAAAACCCTCAGGCTGTCGCGCAACCAAATAACTCATCTTCCAGGTGCGCTGCTGGATAACATGGTGCTCCTGGAGCAGTTGTTTTTGGACCACAATGCGCTAAGGGACCTTGACCAAAACCTGTTTCAGAAACTGGCTAATCTGCAGGAGCTCGTTCTGAATCAGAATCAGCTCGATTTCCTTCCTCCCAGTCTCTTCAAGAATCTGGGGAACCTGAAGTTGTTGGATTTATCGGGAAACGACTTGACCCACCTGCCGGAGGGATTGCTTAGCGCACAGGCTAAGCTTGAGAGACTTCTGCTCCATTCGAACCGGCTTGTGTCTCTGGATTCGGGGCTATTGAACAGCCTGGGGGCCCTGACGGATCTGCAGCTCCACCGAAATCACATCGGTTCCATCGCACCCGGGACCTTCGACCACCTCCCAAACCTGAATTCGTTGACTCTTGCGAGAAACCATCTTGCGTTTCTCCCCTCGGCGCTCTTTCTTCATTCGCACAATTTGACTCTGTTGACTCTGTTCGAGAACCCTCTGGCAGAGCTCCCGGGGGTACTCTTCGGGGAGATGGGGGCCCTGCGGGAGCTGTGGCTGAACGGCACCCAGCTGCGCACCCTGCCCGACGCCGCCTTCCAAAACCTGAGCCGCCTGCGGGTCTTAGGGGTGACGCTGAGCCCGCGGCTGAGCGCGCTCCCGCAGGGCGCCTTCCAGGGCCTGGGCGAGCTCCGGGAGCTCGCCCTGCACTCCAACTGCCTGACCGCCCTCCCCGGCGGCGTGCTGCGCGGCCTCGGCAGGCTGCGCCAGGTGTCCCTGCGCCGCAACAGGCTGCGCGCCCTGCCCCGCGCGCTCTTCCGAAATCTCAGCAGCCTGGAGAGCATCCAGCTGGACCACAACCAGCTGGAGACCCTGCCTGGCGACGTGTTTGGGGCTCTGCCCCGGCTGACGGAGGTCCTGTTGGGGCACAACCCCTGGCGCTGCGACTGTGGCCTGGGGCCCTTCCTAGGGTGGCTGCGGCAACACCCAGGCCTCGTGGGCCGGGAAGATCCCCCCCGGTGCGCAGGCCCTGGGGAGCACGCCGGCCTGCAGCTCTGGGCCCTGCCGGGAAGTGACGCGGAGTGCCCCGGCCCCCGGGGCCCGCCTCCCGTCCCCGCTGCGGACAGCTCCTCGGAAGCCCCTGGCCGTCTCACTTTGGCTCCCAACAGCTCAGAACCCTGGGTGTGGGCCCAGCCGGTGGCCACGGGCAAACGTCAAGATCATAGCCCATTCTGGGGCTTTTATTTTCTGCTTTTAGCTATTCAGGCCATGATCACCGCGATCATCGTGTTTGCTATGATTACAATCGGCCAGCTCTTTCGAACATTAATCAGAGAGAGGGCTCTTGGTTAAGTCAATCGGAAAATCTTCTAATTCTTTAGAACGTGACCAGATACGGCTCAAAGGAGAATCCAGACCGGCTGCTGCTGTCTTCCTCTCCCTCCTCCCCTCCCCTTTCCTCCTCTCTTCCTCCTCTTCTCCCCCACTGCCTGGTCTTCCTTTCCCTCCTCGCCTCCTCTCCGCTCTGTGCTCTTCATTCTCACAGGCTCGCAACCCCTCCTCTCTGTCCCCTCTCCCTCCCTCTCTTCAGATAGAAGCTTTACATTTGTGAACTGTGGTTGCCTGTCTTCCCCAGCTCCCGCTCCGGTGGGGGCGCTGGATTGTGTTGGGCCCATCCTTGCCCGCTGTGGCTGTCTTGGCGTCTGGCTGAGAGAGGGGGCTCTATGGAGTAAGGGGACAACTCCAGGCCAGAGCCTGTCTCCTGCACAGAGTTAGCCAGCAAATGTTTGTGAAGTCAATGAATGGATAAAGAAATACATGCGATCCAAGTGACGATGGCTTTTCCTGGAGGGAAAGGATCAGGGATTGCTCTCTCTCTTTTTTTTTTTAAGACAGAGTCTCACTCTGTCGCCCAGGATGGAGTACAGTGGCATGATCTCAGCTCACTGCAGCCTCCGCCTCCCAGGTTCAAGCGATTCTCATGCCTCAGCTTTTCCAGTAGCTGGGATTACAGGAGTGTGCCACCACATCCAGCTAAATTTTGTGGGTTTTTTTTAAGTAGAGATGGAGTTTTGCCATGTTGGCCAGGCTGGTCTCAAACTCCTGGTCTCGAACTCCTGGTCACAAGTCATCTGCCCGTCTTGGCCCTCGCAAAGTGCTGGGATTACAATCGTGAGCCATCACACCCAGCCCTCTTTATCGACTTTTAATTGAGAAGTGCTCTTGCTGTTCTTTCCCTTGCCCCATTTTTCTTATTTTATCTATCTCTGACCTATGGGCTATTTGGGAGAGCACTGGACTCCATTCATGCAGTGAGCAATTTCAGGATAGGCAGCTTCTGTGAAGGTAAGAGGGGAAGAAAACACAGAGCCTTCCCTCCAGGCGCCCAGTGTGTGTCCAGCGTGTTTCCTGAGCTTCCTGTGAGTTTCCACTTGCTATTTACATCCATGCAATACCTCATTTTGAAACTGGATTGATTTTCATTTCCTGGAACTATGCCACCTCATTTCACAAGCATTTATGGAACAGCTAACATGTGGCTGTTATTCATGAATATAATGATAAGCTTGATTCTAGTTTAGCTGCTGTCATAGTCTCCTTTGTTCTTCCAACTGAAAGCTGTAAAGCCTTTGTTGCTTTAATTGGATATCTGTGCTTTGGAGAGGCAGTGGTTAAAACGGGGACTGGTGAATTGACAACTGTGGGTTCATATCCCAGCTCTACCACTTACTAACTGCGTGGGACTTTAGGTAAGACACCTGCTTACATTCTCTAAGCCTTAGTTTCCTCAGCCTTAAAAAAGGATAAAATAGTACCTGCTTCGTAGAGTTTTTATGAGAATTAAAGGCAATAAAGCATATCATGACTTTGCCCAGTGGCCTGCAGTCAATAAATGGTAATGAATGTTAGCTACTATTACTAAAGGATGAGCAATTATTATTAGCATCATGATTTCTAAAGAAGAGCTTTGAGGTTCCCCTTCCCACCCGCCCCTACCCCGTGTATAAAGGTAAATCCAAACTTTCTCATACTGGAGGTTACATTCAAATCAGTCTGTCATCCCCTGTGGGTGGCCTCAGCCCTGTGTGGCCAGGCTCTGTGCTCACAGTCCTCCAACCCCACCAGGTGGATGTGGAGAGGACAGCTGGATGCTGGCACTGGGTTCTGGATTCTGCAGATGTGGGAGTCATTTCTGGGTTCTCCATTGGTCTATTTGTCTAGTCCCGTATCATACTCAAGGTCTTCATTGTTGGAGCTTTAATAATTTTGGTATAGGCTCATCTCTCTACCTTGTTTTTCTTTTACTTTTGGCTCTTTGCAATTCTATGAATATTTCAGGGTCAGCATGTCAACTCCATTGAGAACCCCTGCTGGGATTTTAATAGAAATGGCAGTAAATTTTTAAATGAATTTAAGGAAGAATTTGCATTTTTTACAATACTTGCTGTTCTTGCCAGTAAGCATGGTTCATCTTCCCATTTATTTACATTACTTTTTTTTTTTTTTTGAGACAGAGTCTTGCTCTGTCTCCCAGGCTGGAGTGCAGTGGTGTGATCCACTTGGTGGGCAAGAGCGAGATGAGTCTTTACATATATATATATCTATATATATATATATACACACACACACACACATATACACGTGTATATATGTACATGTATATATATATTTCATCTTTTTACCTCATATTTGGAAGGAATTGAATGGATATATGTTGTTTTTCTCTATCTTCTAGCTCAAGCAACATATATGTCAAAGTTTTTCTTTTTTAGAGCTACTAAAAAAAAACCCCCACAATTCTTTGAAGAACGAAATGGGGAGCCAGCTGCCATGTCATGAGGACACTCAAGCAGCCCTAAAGGGGTCTACATGGCAAGGACCCAAGGCATCCTGCTGCAAGCCAGCAGGGAACTGGCCACAGTGTGAGCGGGATACATTGGAAGCAAATCCTCCAGCCACAGTCATGGTGATGATAGCCACAGCCAACATTTTGATGGCAACCTCATGACAGACCCCGAGTCACAGCTGCTCAACTAAGCTACTCCCAAATTCTTGACCCTCAAAAACTGTGACATAATATATTTTATTGTTTTAAACCACCAAGATCTGGGGTATTTGTTTTGTAACAATAAATACCTAATACACACATACAATAAAACCAGGCCACGATGGTTTTCCAGGGGAGTTCTACAACATGTTCAAAGAAAAGATAATTCCAGTTTTTATGAACTGTACCAGAGAGCATGTCCCCACCCACTTTATGAGGCTGTATAACCTGATACCAAAATTGGTCATGGATTTTTTTCAAACAATTTATAAGCAAATCTCACTAAAGAACAGATAGTAAAAGTCCTAAACAAAACAAGCTGAATTCAGATATATATATATATATATATATATATATATATTTTTTTTTTTTTTTTTTTTTTTTTTGAGACAGAGTCTCACTCTGTCACCCGGGCTGGAGTGCAGTGGTGTGATCTTGGCTCATGGCAGACTCTACCTCCCTGATTCAAGCAATTCTCCTGCCTCAGCCTCTCGAGTAGCTGGGATTACAGGCACCCGCCACCACGCCTGGCTAATTTTAGTAGAGACTGGGTTTCACCATGTTGGCCAGGCTGGTCTCAAACCCCCGACCTCAGTTGATCCACCTGCCTCGGCCTCCCAAAGTGCTGGGATTATAGGCATGAGCCACCGTGCCTGGCCTAAAAGATGAAATCTTTAGATAAGTTCTAAGTTGTACAAAGAAGCTACATTTGCTACTCTCTAAAAAGTGAAGGTACCTGCTATATAAAACACAGAAAAAATGTAATGCTTTTCATAAGAATATAACCTGAGCTTTGCTGAAGCTTCATATTCCATGAGGATGTCTAAAATGCCAGTCCAGGCCAGGCACAGTGGCTCACACCTGTAATCCCAGAACTTTGGGAGGCCAAGGCCAGTGGATTGCTTGAGCCCAGGAATTTGAGACAAACCTGGGCAACATAGCGAGACCCCATCTCTACAAAAAATGCAAAATTAATTGGGTGTGGTGGTACGTTCCTTTTAGTCCCAGCTACTTGGGAGGCTGAGGTGGGAGGACTGCTTGAGCCCGGGATGTTGAGGCTGCAGTGAGCTGTGATCATGCCACTGTACTCCAACCTGGGTGACAGAGTGAGACCCCATCTCTCAATAAGTCAAAAAATGAATAAAATAAAATAAAAATTGATTTTAAATTTTTTTACAGTTTAATTTACTGATACTATACATTTCTGCTCATATATTAGATTGAACTGTATGAAATTTTTGATGTTCAACCATTTTTGACCTAAAAAACAAGTTTTGTGTGATTTAACTTAAAAGTTCTGGCACTATATGTAGTTCTTCCAGTGATTACATCTGTAACTTCAAAGTTCATCTTTTTCTTGTTCCAGCAACTGCAGACGATCTCTATAAATGCCTTGCTCTGTGCATTGACATCTGTGTTCCTATTTGCCCCATGCTCCTCTATCTGTTCCACCTCCCAGTTTCAGTCAAGATGGATCACTTTTGTATTCTCTTATAGCTAAAATTTTGGTGACTGTTGAAAAACTCGAAAATGAATAAAAAAGAGTTTATATGTTTTCTTTGTAAATATTATTTACTATAGTGCCAAATAGTTCAGTGTCATTTTGTTTCCTTTCTAGCACTTCCTTAATTTTTCTAGCATTTCTAGAAACTACTCCAGGCCACCTACCCAGCTGCTTCCTAGAACTGATCTTCAGCTTTCCCTGGTTGCTTCCACTGTTTCCCAAATTCCATGTCTTCTTTCTTGCCTACTCCCTCATTTTACAACTACTTAGCAAAAGGGATCCAGAGGATACCACTTTTTCTGAGTCCTTGCCTGTAAATTTCTTTATTCTTTATTCTCATACTTGATGGCTAGTTTAGCTGGGAAGAGAATTCTAAATTCAAATGATCATCTTGCACCAAAGGTGCTCGTGGGAGTTTGTTGTCATTATTAAGAGGGGACCTCTCTTTTTCCTGGCAGCCATCCTTAGGATCTTCTCTATGTCCTCTGTGTTCTGATTTTGATTTGATGTTTGCCATATTTCATTCACACAGAGGGGCATTTGCAGGGTCCTCTGGAGACTTGCATCTTTTAAGTTTTGTGAGATCTGTCTTACTTTTTTTGGATAATTCCTTTGTCCTCTCTTTTCATCTTTTTTTTGCTTTTTTCATTTCTTCATCTTTTTACTCTCTCATTTTTTTTTTTTTTTTTTTTTTTTGAGGTGGAGTTTCACTCTTGTTGCCCAGGCTTGAGTGCAATGGTGCAATCTCAGCTCACCACAACCTCTGCCTCCCTGGTTCAAGTGATTCTCCTGCCTCAACGTCCTGAGTAGTTACAGCCATGCACCACCACACCTGGCTAATTTTTAGTAAAGACAGAGTTTCTCCACGTTGGTCAGGCTGGTTTTGAACTCCTGACCTCAGGTGATCTGCCCACCTTGGCATCCCAAAATGCTGGGATTACAGGCGTGAGCTACCGCACCCAGCCTCTACCTTCTTTTTCTACCTTCTGAGAGATTCCTCAACCTCTTCCAACACTTAAGTAAAAATGTTAATTTCTGCAATTGTAATTGTATTTTTAATTTCTGTGATCACTGTTAATGTTTCAAGAATAAGACTCTTATTCTTGTCTTATGGATGCAGTTTTTTTTTTTTTATTTTAAGAATACTAGAGTTTAAGCTTTTTGAGTTTTCCAAGTTCCCCTTTGCTTTCTAAACTCTATCTTTCTTCTTTGGGATTTCATTTTGCTGCTGTTGTTTGCTTGCTTGCTTGGTTCTCTTAAACCTTTTCTTGTTGGTTCATATTTTTAAAGTAAGGTAATAAAAGTAACTGACTTTGGGATCTTTGTGCATACCGGCAGGGGTTATCAACTCTATTTTAGGGCATGGGGGAGCAAGCTGAGTGTTCCACTGGGAACCTCTACGAGCCAGAATGTTTGTGGAGGGTTCTCTAGGATCTTGCAATTTCTTTAAATAACTTTTTGTGGGTTTGTTTTCCTAAGAGTGGGAGCAACTGTTCCTTATACTATAATAGCTTTCAAATAACACCCTGGCTTTTATTCCCACAGATCACACCTTTGCATCGTACCCGGTCTAATCAATCTTCACGCCTCTCTGGGGTTCCGTTAAACAGACGGAATCTCTCTGCTCACAGTGGCTGTGGCTTTCTCTTCGTCATCTACCTCTCCTTAACTGCTCTGTTCCGTAACCTTGCTGATATCTCCAGTCCATTGCTGATCCTCTCCCATTCCCTGTAACATTGTGGGCTGATACCATTTCAATTTCTTTTACTACCGTCGAAGTGAGGTCTTTGGAGGGAGAAAAGCTAACTAGGTTCCATCAGTTTGCTTGATTTACTGAAAGTCCAACAATTCTGTTCTCCGAGTTTCCAGCTCTAGAAGTTTCCTTGACTTCTCCTGCGGAGGTAGGTCCCCCTTGTCCTGGGTTCATCACTTTGTCTCCTCCCTCTCCCCCGCTGCATGTTATAATTGACTTCACTTTCTGAGACCATCGCAAAAGTTGGGCTCTGAATCTTCGGTGACATCAGAAGTGAGCGAGTCTGTTTCGGGAGAAGTCAGTCTGGGCTTCCCAGCTTTTAAAAAATCGCTATTACTACAGGGTGTGCCAAAGGCAGGGAGATGCCGGGACTCCTTGCCCAGTAGCTGTGCACACCCTCGTTAGATACCTGGAATGTTACAGGAAGATTCCATCAACATCATAAACAGACAAACATTAATTTGTTTGAAGTTCAGTGGCTGGGTCCAGAATACTAGAGGCTGAGACGCCTAGGGGAAGAAAACAATGAACAGCTTCTGCCCCGTGACACATTCTGGCTCGTAGAGGTTCCCAGTGGAACACTCAGCTTGCTCCCCCATGCCCTAAAATAGAGTTGATAACCCCTGCCGGTATGCACAAAGATCCCAAAGTCAGTTACTTTTATTGCCTTACTTTAAAAATATGAACCAACAATCAAAGGTTTAAGAGAACCAAGCAAGCAAGCAAACAACAGCAGCAAAATGAAATCCCGGAGAAAAAAGATAGAGTTTAGAAAGCAAAGGGGAACTTGGAAAACTCAAAAAGCTTAAACTCTAGTATTCTAAAAAAAAAAACAAAAAAGAAGAAACTGCATCCATAAGACAAGACTAAGAGTCTATTTTTAAAAGTTTGAACAGCCTCTGCCCGTGGCACCCGCCCGCCTTCTGCCTCTCTTTCAGTGCTCCGGGTGCTCCCTGGCTTTATTATCCTAGCATAGATATTTCCAAGTCCAATCTTCGGGGGTCAAGGGAGGATCTGTGTTTCAGCTGCTGCCACACTCAATGAAACTTTAATTTTTATTATTTTATTTTTTATTATATTTATTTTATTTTATTTTTTGAGACAGAGTCTCACTCTGTTGCCCAGGGTGGAGTGCAGTGGTGTGATCATGGCTCACTGTAAACTTCATCTCCTGGGTTCAAGCGATTCTCCTGCCTCAGCCTCCTGAGTAGCTAGGACTATAGGTATGAGCCACCATGCCTGGCTGATTTTTGTGTTTTTAGTAGAGATGGGGTTTCACTATGTTGGCCAGGCTGGTCTCCAACTTCTAACCTCAAGTGATGTGCCTGCCTCGGCCTCTCAAAATGCTGAGATTACAGGCATGAGCCATCACACCCACCCGTTTTAATTTTTTGAGACAAGGCTCTGTCATCCAGGCTGGAGTGCAGGGGCCTTATCATGTCTCATTACAGCCTCAACCTCCTGGGCTCAAGCACACCTCCCACCTCAGCCTCCTGAGTAACTAGGAATACTGGTGTGTACCACTACACCTGGCTAATTTTGTTATTTTTCTGTAGAGATGGGGTCTCCCCATGTAGCTCAGTCTGGTCTCAAACTCCTGGGCTCAAGAGATCCTCCCACTTTGGCCTCCCAAAGTGCTGGGATTACAGGTGTGAGCCACTACACCCGGCCATGAACCTTTATTAAACATCTAATACATACCTGGTATCATGAAGTCAGTTTTCTTAACCCTTCCGACCCCTGTGGGAGGTAGGTATTATTATTTCACTTTACAGATGAGAACACTGAGGTCCATGATGGGTGGTGACACATGTGAGGTTATGACTGGCAGAGCTGCCACATGAGCTTGTCTCCTGCCTTCTGGCCTAGAGCTATTCACCCCTCCCTGCACTGCTCACCACTTCTCCTGGATCTGCGGCCCAACCCAGGTCCTGCTGGTCAGGGAGATCAAGTGCCAGGAGGACACTCCTGTTCGTGGCCATAGACCATCCTGACCTTGAAGAGCTCCCTGAGAGTTAAGCATTATTTTGGGAGGGTCTGGATGATGAGATGAAGAAAAGCAGACAGAATAAAGAGAGGAATGGAAGAAAAATGGGTGAGGAGAGAAATAGATGGGATGGATGGAAGTGACAGAAAGGAGCTGGAAATGCAGGTGGAAGGCTGGGCACGGTGGCTCACGCCTGTAATACCAGCACTTTGGGAGGCCAAGGCGGGTGGATCACCTGAGGTCAGGAGATTGAGACCAGCCTGGCCAAGATGGCGAAACCCTGTCTCTACTAAAAATACAAAAATTAGCTGGGCATGGTGGTGGGTGCCTGGAATCCCAGCTATGCGGGAGGCTGAGGCGGAGGTTGCAATGAGCAGGGATCACGCCACTGTACTCCAGCCTGGGCGACAGAGTGAGACTCCATCTGAAAGAAAAAAAAGGAAAAAAAGCTCAGGTGAGACAAATACTATTCAGGGAGGGATCCTGGAGAGAGACACCCAGTTCATCCACTCCTCCTGATGGCCTAAAATATGTCCTCAGCCAAGCGGGATGTGAGAGAGGTTGGGGTCACGTGGTTGATCAAACAACAGCATGGCACTCACGGCTCACTTGTTAGGATGTCTGTTGCCAGGGACGTGTGGACCAAGCGACAAAGCGTCCACTGTGCAAGGACCCTGGGAAGAAATGCTCATCTGGCCCTGTCCCAGGGTTGCCCCCACCCCTCTTCAGCCCCTCATCCCTGTATCTGGCCATGTAAATGGTTGATATCTCCTTTTCCCCATTGCCTGCTGGGTAGCTTAGAGGCCAAGGTGTGACCCACTTTGGTGAGGTCCCCTCCCCATCCCTCTCTCTCTGGCTGTCTCACCTCAGTTTCTCCTGCAAGCTCAACCTCTTCTCCCAGCCATTAAATGCTGAGAGCCCCAAAGCCTCGGCCCCCCACTCCTTCTCAATCCGCTCTCCTGGTCAGTTTCCCGCAAGCCTCCGTTTCAGTTGCCTTCCGCAACAGAATCGTGATGGGCTGCGAGGAACAGACTCTCTGCAGATGCTGGTCTTGCCAAGTCGGGGCTGGCTGTGCTCATGTGCCGCCTCCTGAGTGCAGAGGCAGACCGTCCAGAGCGGTGTAGCAGCTCCAGGGCGGCGTCTCCCATCTGTGGCCTGTGGCATTTGTCCCCATGGCTGGCTGCACCTCCCACCTCTGCATTCCAGGCAGGGAAAAGAGTCGGGCAAAACTGCACACCAGCCGGCTCGATCCCTTTAAAAAAATAAGTGGACGTTTTTATTGCCTAGCATCCGTACAGACAAGTGCATAAATCACGTGTGCTGCTGGTTGCAGGGTCACAAAATGAATTTTGAGCTGTTCACTTTTAGCCTCTTTCCTGGCTCCCTTATATTCTCTCACTTTTGTCTTTCTGCCTTCTTTGCTGCCTACTTTTATTTATTTATCTATTTTTATTTATTTATCTATTTTATCTACCTATCTATGGCCCAGGCTGGAGTACAGTGGCCTAATCTCAGCTCACTGCAACTTCCACCTCCCAGGTTCAAGTGATTCTCCTGCCTCAGCCTCTGGAGTAGTTGGGACTACAGGCGCCCACCACCACACTCAGCTAATTTTTGTATTTTTAGTAGAAATGGAGTTTCACCATGTTGGTCAGGCTGGTCTCAAACTCCTAACCTCAAGTGATCCACCCGTCTTGGCCCCCCAAAGTGCTGGTATTACAGGCGTGAGCCACTGTGCCCGGCCGCTTCCTGCTTTTAATTTATGCTGTCTTGTTATGTTTTGTTAATTTCCTCAAATCCTTTCTGTAGCTGGGAGGGGTAAGAATAAAATCATAGATAGATGAATGAGTGGATGGGGTGGATCCACTGTACTCTGACATGACCAGGAAACTGATTCAGACAGTTACCAGTCCTGAGGACCACAGCTCCATTCTACATACGAGGAAAAGCCTCCGAGGAGGGATGAGACGGGGGGAGGGGTCAGAGCAGGGCGAGCCTGGGGGATCGTTCACATTAGGCCGGACACCATTACCTCCTCATTACCTGTCATCCAGGTCTGCATCCACACTTCGAACCACTTGTTCATTCTACCTGCTCAGTTGTAAGAAGCACGATCATGATGCTTCCGTCTTTAGAGTCCTCTGTTGTGAGGAGCAAGCTCGTCATTGCCCTCAATTTCCCAGGATGGAAATGGATCATGCTCGGGAGAATGAGGTCTGTCATTCCAAGGACTCAGGAGATGGCTCTGACAGTGGAACCTGAGGTCAGGGGTTTGACAGCAGCCTGGCCAATGTGGTGAAACCCTGTCTCTACTAAAAATACAAAAATTAGCCAGCCATGGTGCACACGTGTAGTGCCAGCTATTTGGGAGGATTAATTGAACGGCCGTCTGGGCTGGGCACAGCAATACTATATTGACGTGCGTGCAGTGGGCAGTGCATGCAGCAAGAGGGTCTGAAATTAGTCAGGGAGGATGCGAAAGTGAACTGAGAACAAGTGTTGCCTGGCTGTCCCCTCTCTTCCTCTCTTCTTCCTTCTTCTTTCCTCCCTCTCTCCTTCCTTCTTGTCCTTCTTTGCCAGATGAGATGGGGTAAAAAGATATATATTTTTTCATAGGCGGATAGGCTGTCATAAGTGGTTATCTCATGTGACGTCCTCATTGTTTGGATGGGAACCTGATACCCAAAGGCAGAAGTGACTTGCTAAGGTCTGTGTTCTGGGTTTCTAGCCTTTCATGTCTTTCTTGAACCTGTTTATCTGGCTAAGGGCACTTTTTTTTTTTGAGGCGGAGTTTCACTTCTGTTTCCCAGGCTGGAGTGCAATGGCATGATCTTGGCTCACAGCAACCTCTGCCTCCCAGATTCAAGTGATTCTCTTGCCTCAGCCTCCCAAGTAGCTGAGGGTAGCATGCACCACCATGCCTGGCTCATTTTGTATTTTTAGTAGAGATGGGGTTTCTCCATGTTGGTCAGGCTGGTTTCGAACTCCTGACCTCAGGTGATCCGCCCACCTTGGCCTCCCAAAGTGGTGGGATTACAGTCGTGGGTCACTGCGCTTGGCTTTTCTATTCCTGATTGGATTGCTCACTAAGAGGAATTTGGGACAGGGGAGGTGATGAGGAAGGCAAGCTTCTCAGTGAGGTGGAGGAATGGGGCTCTCTGGATTGAGCCCACGTGCCCCTGTGTTTCTGTGCAACCTTCAGTCATGCAGGGCATTCAAAACAGAGCTGTTCCTTCATGTAATAATCAAGGAAGACACAACTGCTCTTACAGCACCGGACCTTTAATTACATGCGGTGACGCACTGGCAGCTGCTCCAGCCATGAGGACTATGAGCTTGTTAGTTTTATCATTTCAAAGGCTACTCTGCTTTATTGTAGCATAAAATTTGGAACTCTCATATTAAAATGTACAATTAAATGTGACTTGAATAAATTGCTTTAGGCCAAAGAGAACTTTTTCCTCCTGCTTCCTACACCCAGCCCTGTCCCCCTGCCGCCCCCACTATTAATTGTCTGCTTTCAAACTCTCTGAACCTCTCCGAAAGGGAGGGATGAGAGGGTTCTTTGAAAAACAACCTTGGAAAGACATGTAGCAAGCTTACGAGTTGGGCTCAGGCTGCCCTCGAGGCTGGATTGAGCCCACGTGCCCGTGTTTCTGTGTAACCTTCAGTTACGCAGGACATTGAAAACACAGCTTTCAGTGAGAAGCACAAGCAGCTTCTCAGGTCTGTGGCGCCAGGTGGGCTCGTGTCGAGCCCAGTTCAGCCGTGGAGACCCCAACCCAGGCAGCGCTGAAGGAATTAAGAAGCAGACAGAGATAAAATGCAAAAGGTGGGTTCAGGGTGGAGCACCAGGGGTCTCAACACATTTCCCGCTGAGAGCCCAGAGCAGACTCTACCTACATATTTATTCTTTACTTTCCAGTGATGAGTTTCACAGGCGGATGCTCTGTGTTCTTTCATTGGTTAAAGATAAACTGACCAGGCAGCTGGTGTATGTTTACTATAGGTTAAAGACAAGCTAGAAAGCGCTCTTTACAAGGTAACAAAGGGAAGAGTCACATATCCTGTGTTCAAAGAACGAATTCATCTGGTGTGAGACATATTCATATTGGTTACTGTTTTATAAAGTTTTCTGCTTTGGGGGCCGACTAGGTTTTCTTTGCCACTGCTCTCAGCAAACAATATGATTTCTCACACATGGCAGAATTTGCTCTCAACAGACTCGTCTCTTTTTTTGTTTGTTTTTGAGACGAAGTTTTGCTCTGTTGCCTAGGCTGGAGTGCAGTGGCGTTATCTTGGCTCACTGCAACCTCCAACTCGCAGACTCAAGTGATTTTCCTGCGGCAGCCTCCTGAATAGCTGGGACTACAGGTGCGCGCCACCACATCCAGCTAATTTTTGTATTTTTAGTAGAGACGGAGTTTCACCATGTTGGCCAGGCTGGTCTCGAACTTCTGACCTCAGGAGATCCGCCCGCTTTGGCCTCCCAAAATGCTGGGATTACAGGTGTGAACCACAGTGCCCGACCCTGGTCACTTGATAAAATGAAAGAAACCCCCATACTCACCCCCCTTGCTGATTCCCAGTCAGTCTGTAGAAAGAAGTCCACGTGGCTCACCCAGCATGCCAGGGCCTGGCGTTCCAGCTACCTGTGAAAGCTCAGTCTCCCACCATAGCCTCCCTTCCTGCCTCCAGGCCTTTGCTCAGCACTGCTCTGCAGCTGGATGGTCCACCCACCCCTTCGGACCCTTCAGAATCCCATTCACCCTCCAAAGCTCTGCACCTACCTGCTGCACCTCTCCTTAATCAATCCTGGCCAGCAAAGCTTTCCCTCCTCTGGCACTTTGGGATATGTTGCTTAACTCTATGTTTACTTTTTCAAGGACAGGTTTTACTTTGGGGTGCTTTATGCTCATGGTGTGTCTTAGTACCCCGTGACTGGGCTCTCGGGGAGAAGGCTGAAGCTGGTTCCTGTTGTCTCTTCAGACCTCGAGTGGTGTGCCCACCTGGAGTCCTGCCAATGGCCACCAAGGTCTGCTGAGACTTTGCTCATCTAGACTGTGCGTCTACCCCCTCCCTGAGATCCTACCAGCATGGCTGACCTGGAAAAGAGCATATCGCTAGCAGGCTAATTCCAGGCAGTGGAGGCTTCTCTTGAGAGACACTACAGGGGTTGGCATGGAGGATGAGGTCTTTAAAACAGAGAGAATTCGGTCGGGCGTGGCGGCTCATGCCTGTAATCCCAGCACTTTGAGAGGCTGAGGTGGGTGGATCACCTGAGGTCAGGAGTTGGAGACCAGCCTGACCAACATGGGAAAACCCCATGTCTACTTAAAATACAAAAATTAGCTGGGCATGGTGGTGGGTGCCTGTAGTCCCAGCTACTTGGGAGGCTGAGGCAGAAGAATTGCTTGAACCCAGGAGATGGAGGTTGCAGTGAACTGAGATCACGCCACTGCACTCCAGCCTGGGCAACAAGAGCGAAAC
This sequence comes from Cheracebus regulus, assembly GCA_963574635.1. Taxonomy (NCBI): domain Eukaryota; kingdom Metazoa; phylum Chordata; class Mammalia; order Primates; family Pitheciidae; genus Cheracebus; species Cheracebus regulus. The sequence continues at coordinate 19,193 of CAUYQU010074465.1, forward strand.
TCCATCTCAGAAAAATTAAACTAAGAGAGACTCCAAGGAATGTTTTTTCCATTATAAAACTCATCAGCTATAAAAAAATGTGGAAAAAAAAGACAAAATTATAGAGGAAGGAAGGAAGGAAGGAAAGCTGGCTCATATTCCTGTCACGTCAGCACATGCCTGCGGGTGGGGGGCTGAGTTCATTCCAGAGCAGCGAGGTGAGCTCTATGACCTGTTCCTGGCCACGTGGAACCAGGGACTGGCTTGCTTAGATTGGGTTTCTGTAGTCTTCCAAAAAAATATATGATGTTTTCAGAAATGACTAATTTTTAATGTTACAGAAACTTTCACCAGCAAAATGGTGGTCTTCAATTTTCTCCAGCATAACTTCATCTGATGCTTGATGTGTGTGAGTGCGTGTGGTAATATACACATAACATAAAATATATCAGTTTTTTCAAATTTTTATTGTGGTAAAATACACATCAAATTTACGATTTTAACCTTGTTAAGTGCACAGTTCTGTGGCATTAGTACATCCTATTTTTGTGCAACCATCACCATCCATCTTCGAAACTTTTTTATCTTTCCAAACAGAAACTCTGTCCCTCATTAACCCCCATCCCCTACTCCTCTCCCGGCTCCTGGACAGCACCATTCTACTTTCTGCCTCACATTTTATGTACTTCTTATAAAAGGATCATAAAAGTGTTTGTCCCTCTGTGGCTCTCTTATTTCACTTAGCACAGTGTCTAAGGAAGACTTTCCTTCCTTTTTATTTATTTTTGAGACAGGGTCTCACTCTGTCACCCAGGCTATAGTGCTGTGGTGAGATCTGGGCTCACTGCAACCTCCGCTTCCCGGGTTCAAGCGATTCTCCTGCCTCAGCCTCCCGAGTAGCTCGGATGACAGGAGTCTGCCACCACGCCCGGCTAAGTTTTCCATTTTTAGTAGGGATGGGGTTTCACCATGTTGGCCAGGATGGTCTCGATCTCCTGACCCTGTGATCTGCCTGCCTCGGCCTCCCAAAGTGCTGGGATTACAGGCGTGAGCTACTGCACCTGGCCATGCATGTTTAATTTTTCAAGGAACTGCCACGCTGTTTTTCCACAGCAGCTGTACCATTTTACATTCCTGCCCACAGCGCACAAGCGTTCCGGTGCTTCTCATCCTTATCAATACATACTGTTGTCTGCTTTTCGGATAGCAACCCAAATGACTGTGAAGTTCAGCAGCTTTGAGTGTGCTTACTGGCCATTTGCATGTCTTCCCTGGAGAAATGTCTGTTCAGATCCTTGGCCCATTTCTAAATGGTGTTGATTGTCAGAAGGTTGCTTTCTCAGGTGTGAAATCCTCTGTCCCCCACCCACTGCTCCCAGGCTCAACACTGTGACCAAAAGCCTCCTTGGGACACTCGTGACTCTAAACACATCATTGTCATGAGGAACGGATGCCGGGGACCAAGGGCAATCTGACGAAACTTGCCTTTGGAGAAACACCACTAATTACCAGGTATGGCAGGACATGAGTCTGGGAGTTGTCACTGGGGATTTTAAGAAGGTGACTGTTTGCTTGTTTGTCCCATTATTATTATTCTATATATTTCTAGTGTTTCTGGCTTCATTCTTCCTATATGAGGATGGTGTGTAGTACTTTACAGAGACCAGATTTTACCCCTTTGGGATAAGTAGGAATGTCATTTCCTCAAAGACTGCCTTTTTCCTGCTCACAAAGCAGCAACAACCCTGTAAACAGGGAAAGATGGGAGTGGGAGGGGCATTCCCACTTGCAGAGTAGCTGCTGTGATCAAGCCCTGAGCTGGGCACTTCACACACGATTCTCCTGCTAATCCTGTCATCAGTCAAGTAGGGGCAGTTTGTTTTCTGAGTTCACACATGGGGACAAGGAGGCTGGAAGTGGCAGGTCAGGGCCAGGCCAGGCTGGGATTTGGAAACCATCAGAGAACCTGAGCTTCTTCTGTGACAGGAAGCCTTTTTGGTCCTGCTGAGCGCTAGGCAGGCACTAGGGGTCTGTTTCCAGAAGAAAATAGCACCCTCCCCTCCCCTCCCCTCCTTTTTCCTCCCCTCCCTTCCCCTCCCCTCCCTTCCCCTCTCCTCCTTTTTCCTCCCCTCCCTCCCTTCCTCTCCCCTCCCCTCCCTCCCCTCCCCTCCTTTTTCCTCCCCTCCCCTCCTTTTTCCTCCCCTCCTTTTCCCTCCCCTGCCCTCCCCTCCCCTCCTTTTTCCTCCCCTCCCTCCCCTCCCCTCCTTTTTCCTC
>CAUYQU010074467.1:0-87871 GCA_963574635.1 Cheracebus regulus
AAAACGATGAGCTCATGTCCTTTGCAGGGACATGGATAAAGCTGGAAACCATCATTCTCAGCAAACTGACACAAGAACAGAAAACCGAACACCACATGTTCTCACTCATAAGTGGGTGTTGAACAATGAGAACACATGGACACAGGGAGGGGAACATCACACACTGGGGCTGTTGGGGGGTGGGGGTCTGGGGAGGAATAGCAGGGTGTGGGGGGATAGTGGAGGGATAACATTAAGAGAAATACCTAATGTAGATGATGGGGTGATGGATGCAGCAGACTACCATGGCACGTGTATACCTATGTGACAAGCCTGCACATTCTGCACATGTACCCCGGAACTTAAAGTATAATAAATAAAAAATAAAAAAAAATTTTAAAGTCCACATGGAAGGTGGGAGGGAGTTAGAAATCACTAGGGCAAATCTGTACACTTCAAGCTTTTTAAAAACCAACAAAACTGCTCTCTTCCTTACACCTTTATCCAAACAACTCTTGCAGGGAACCCCAAACTATGACACAGACAAGGGTTGGGGACCGAGCATGGATCGGCTGCCTACTCAGGCCCTCCCTGTACTCTGACAGGGGCTCCTAGGACAGTGTCACACGCTGAAAGCCCCTTAGCTGAAACCCACACAACTAGATGTCCCTCGACTCCCTGTCAGCATAGCCTACCACTTGAAGGAAGGCATTCTAAGTCATGGTCTCCAAGCAGTAGCAACAGGGCCAACTAACTGACTCAGAGGTTTCTGCATCCCGGGTCCCATGCTTGGCTTTTTAGATCCTTTCCCTCACTTTATCCTTGTGTATCTCCAGGAGGAAGATCCTGATAGTATTTTGATGGCACCACAGCTGCTGTCTTATTTCCATCATGGCCCTGGTTACCCAGCCCTGCTGAGGCCTGTCTCAGGGCTACCTCCCCCACTAACCAGGAGCCCTCAGAAACAAGAGTGCTGGTGCACTGATGAGCCTCTGTGTAGCTTTTCCTGTGGAATGAACAGCCCACCTAGACCTCCAAGGAGCTGAGCAACACTCGCTAGCACTGCTGACCTCCAGGCATTTAGGGCCCTCAGTTCTGAGAACCCCTCAGGCCTCTGAAGACTCATTCTTCCTCCCTCCCACATATGATAGCCCTCTTCCATCTCTGGGAAACCCCAGGGCAACACCTACGGGGTTCAAAGTGGGTACTCTGGACAAATTTCCTCCCCCACCAAAGCTGCATGGGGGGAGGGGCATTCAAACTCTCTTAACTGTAAGGACCCCCCTATCTGTCCCTCCCTCTGCTTTAGAACTTAATATCACATAAGAGGGTTTGCTCAAGAAACTGGGAACTGGAGTCAGCCTGACATCAATTCAAACTTACTGATGATGTGATTGGAGCAAATTCCTTAACCCCTCTGATCCTCTAAGAGAAAACAATTACTAACTATTAATAGAATTTAATATCACATAGGAGTGTTTGCTCAAGAAACTGGGAACTGGAGTCAACCTGACATCAATTCAAACTTACTGATGATGTGATTGGAGCAAATTCCTTAACCTCTCTGATCCTCTAAGAGAAAACAATTACTAACTCATCATGACCACATAGTGATGTGGGAGTCCAATAAGATAATGCATGGAAAGTGCTTAGAACAGTGTCTGGTTCACAGTAAATGCTCAGAGAGAGCTTGGAAAGAAATCCTGCCCTGCCTCAGAGGCTCAGTACAGCTAGCAAAGAAACAGCCAGGTGGTCAGAGTGGAGCAGGGAGCAGCTAAACTTGGTGGAAGACAGGGGCAGGAAGACTGCTCAGTTCATGAGAAGCCCAATGCCCAGTCAGTGGGAGCAGGGGAGGGGACAGTGACTCACACAGTGACTCACTCAAAGAATCTGCCCCTCGCCACCACCACCTGCAGACAAAAAAAGAAAAAATCTCCCCAAATATTATTAGCCACAGGAAGCAGCAGAGTTTAGGCAGAAAGGCCTTTCAGTGGTAGAAACATATGGACAATGTGCTAGCAAAGCGGAAAAAGAGAGAGAGCCAGGCAGGGAGGGAGGAGAGTGGAGATTGAAAGTCAGGCCAGCTGCAGAACAGAGAGGAAGTCATAGGTAACAGCTTCTCCAGGCCCCACAGCTCCAGAAAGCCAGGTCGAGGAAGCTAAAAAGATCAAGCTCCCAGGGACCCAGGAAGGTACCTGCTTCACTCCAGCAAAATGTTCCCTTTGCTTTAGTCCAAGATCTTTTTCCCATAGTCTGAGGCCTGGAAGGAAAAGAAGGAAATTTAGCTGGACTGACCCCCTACTCTTTGCCCAGGACCAGGCTACAATAGGCTTTACCTCTAGCTATCTCTCTTGCCTCCAAGAACCCAACAGTGCAGAGGGTAGCACCCCCCAGGAACAGCTGAGAAGCCTGTCACCGGGTACAGGCCAGAGTGGGGATCTGAACCCAGACCAATGGCATGCTTAACCCCGTGCTTTTCATTTCAGGCAGGTAAAGCACCATGCTTTGGCACTGGGGTTGCCAGTAGCCACTTTCACCAATTATGCGTGACCTTGTGCAACTCACTCGTCTCTCTGAGCCTCAGTTTCCATGGCTATAAACCATCACCTCCTGCGTATGGTGTTGAGAGGATTGAAAGAGCTAGGGCTAAGCCTGGTGCAGAGCTGGCACTCAGTGTATACCACCTGTGAAGCTTGCATTCATCTCAAGAAAAGCCACTCCTCAGGAGAACAGAAGAAAGCGACTATTGCCAGGTCATATTGATGGTAGTGGAGAGAGCACTGGGCTTGGAGTTCAGAGACCTGAATGGGAGCCCAACTTGACATCTTCCCAGGGCTGTGATCTTGGATGAGTCACTAGACTCCTCCAAACCTCAGTGTCCTCATCTCTGCAATGAGGATAATGTCTGGGAATCACACCTGTAATCTCAGCACTTTGGAAGGCTGAGGCACCAGGATTGCTTGAGTCCAGGAGTTTAAGATCAGCCTGGGCAACATAGCAAGACTATCTCTACAAAAAAAAATAAAATAAAAAATTAACTGAGTGTAGTGGCACATGCCTCTAGTCCTAGCTACTCAGGAGACTGAGGAGGGAGAATTTTTTGAGCCCAGGAGTTCGAGGCTGCAGTGAGCTAGAATCACACCATTGCACTGGATCCTGGTGTCACAGCAAGATCCAACCTCAAAATAAAATAAAATAAGGATAGGCGGGGTGCAGAGGCTCACGCCTGTAATCCCAGCACTTTGGGATGCCAAGGTGGGCCAATCAGTTGAGGCCAGTAGTTTGAGACGAGCCTGGCCAACATGAAGAAACCCTGTCTCTACAAAAATTAGTCAGATGTGGTGGTTCATACCTGTAATTCCAGCTACTAGGGAGGCTGAGGCTCGAGAATCACTTGAACCCAAGAGGCAGAGGTTGCAGTGAACTGAGATTGCACCACTGCACTCCAGCCTGGGCAACAGAGTGAGACTCCATCTCATAAATAAATAAATAAGTATATCAAAACAAAATAAATGAATAAATAAAATAAAACAAAGTAAGAATAATGATTCTCCTGACCACACAGGATCATGGTGGAGGGACATGATGGAGATGACACCAACTAGCAGGGCTCAGGGAGGGACCAGAGACCAGGAGGCAGGAAGTGGCCATTCCCCATGGTGGCAGGGACTGACCCACTGGTGGCCAGTGACAGGGAGAGGAGAAGGAGCATGAGAGAGGATGCAGATGCCCAGAAAGATCCAAACCTCTACTGCAAAGTCAAGGTAGGCATTTCCCCAGCCCCAGGGAGTGTCTGTTGAGCATGGAGCACAGGTGAATGGGGAGACTATCAGGCTGGGGTCTCTATTCTTTCCTTTGTCACCCTCTGCTCAAGGCAGCCACTAGGAAGCGGACTGGCCACAGGGAACTTCTTGCCATGTAACCCTAGGGAAAGCTGCGTGCCCGCTTGGTTCCTCCTCTTTTTGGTGTCCACGCTAGGAGACAGTGATGCTCACCCATCTCCTGTGTGGGCAGGATGACCGCGAGGAGGAATAAACCACTCAGAAGGAAAGTGATGGAGGACCTCACAAAGAACTGCCCAGTGGGGCATTCAACAGGATTTCCCTGGCTGAGGGCACATCACAGGAAGGTGTGACTGAGGAGCACCAAACCACAGAGGTGAAAATTAGCAGTGAGACTGGGAAAGGAAACCCCTCTGGGTAGAGTTTTGCCTTCATCTCAGCAGCACAAATCGGGAGGCAGAGCTGCTATAGGGCAAAGGAGGTGTGGGTGGCGGCTATTCTGCCCTCTGCTCTCTCCCAGCTTCCATTTGGTCAGCATGAAACCAGCATGGGATTGGAGGGCATGAAATATCTTGGATAACAGAGCACTTGTGTCTTTCCCAGTTGTGTGGCTGTAAGCAAGACCTCACCTTCCTGAGCTTTCATTTTCTCGTCTCTGAGATGGAAAGGTGGTATCTACCTTACTGAGTAGTTGGGAGGAGAAAATACAGCTGCAATAATAATAACTACTGTTACATGCTGGGATGCATGCAATTTCATTCAACTTTCATGACAACTCTGTCCAATGAATCATATCCATTTGCAGAGAAGGAGACAGATTCAGAGAGGTTTAGTGATTTGTCTAACACAAACAGCTGATAAACAACAGGATTAATGTCAGGCCCAAGATTTATCAGACGCCATCCACACATTAGATCCCAACATAAGGTAGCTGATAAATAATGATTCATTCGCCCCTCCAAAGCCTCTTCCCTAGTTCCTACTCCATTCTCATATGGAATGGAGGGACAACGGGTGATAGGCTTTCACCAAGCCCCTGTCTGCCAGGGGTTACAATAAGAGCTTGACATCAGTCTCCGTTGAGGTGCCTCGGCAGCCCTGAAGGACAGGCGTGATACATTCTTAAAAGCAAGCACTCAGGCTCGAGGAAGTTTGTCAAAGTGCCAAAAGCAACCTAGCCAGCGTGGGTCGGCAAGGCCCGTCTGACTTCATGTGCACACTGTTTCTTTTCTGCAAGGGCCCAGTGGATCCTCCTGGTTACTGTGGGAAGCCAGTACATCAGAACAGCCATGCCAGGGCAGGTGGACCTCACCTGGGGACGCTCTTCACTGTAGACCTTCCTACAGATCTGTTTCCTTTTCATCTTGAGCCCCGACATATCCACAGATCACCTATTGGACATGCTTCCTGAGCACTTATTATGCCCAAAGCCCTGTTCTAGAAGCTGGGCAAGGTTTTAACATGAAGACCGAGAGTCTGTCTTCAGAGAATTTAGAGATCCAAGGAAATTGGGACTCTAGTGCCAGGGTGGTACAAGTGAAATGCCTTGGGCAGCTGGTGGGGGGACAAACAGATCGCCATCTATCTGGTGGGAAGGGAATAGCCAAAGAGGTACAGGTCAGGCCAAGCTTCTGATTTAGAGCTTAGTGTTCAGAGTTGGAAGGGATCTCAAAGGTTTTCTGACCCAAACATCTCGTTTTCTGGATGAGAAAATGGAGACCCAGAGAGGAGGGTCATTTGCATAAAGCCATGTGACATATGGTCAGCATAAAAGCCAGGTGAAGACCAGCTTCCCTGACTCAGCACTACGTTGGTTCCATATGTGCCCCTAAGCAAGGCTGACAGATGATCTAGTACGTGGAGCCCAGTGCAAATCTGCTGCCATAACTGTAAGAACGCAACATGCTGAACATGCCAGCCTTCTGTGTCAGCTAAAATTGGATTCAGCTGCACAAAGAAACCCAAAACAATCCTCGCTTAAGCATGAGCGGAGTTTCTCACTCTCTCAGGTAAAAGCCCCGAGGCCTGAGGTCCAGGCTGTGCTCCACAAAGTTGTGAAGGACCCAGCCTTCTTCCAGCAGCTTCTCTCCACCTCCAGTGTATGACCCCCATCCAACAACCCAAGCTGAGGGCACCTGCACTCCAGGCAGCAGGGCAGAATGAGGAAGAGGGGCAATGGGGGCATACACTGCCTTTCAGCCAGGGTTGCTGAGAGCTGTCATGGTACACATCCCTGTCCAGCCTAGGAGTTGGAGCCTTGTCAAATAGGAGGCTGGGAAAGGTCGTTTTTATTCTGGGTGGCCATGAGCCTGGTCAAAATTTCTGTAAAACTGAAAAAAGGAAGGATGAATATTTGCGTTTGGTTTTCACTCCTAAGTTTGCTTTGTGTATCCTGCCTCTTTCAACCTCTCCTTCCCCAAGTCTAGATACCTTGGGTAGCCCCTTCCTTGGTCCTCATTGCCTTGCCAACAGTTTGAGGTGTGGGCATTTCCCTCTCCTAGCCCCACTCCTGCACCTTCTCCAGCCCAGCCACACGCATTCTCTGGTTGTCCACAGAGGCCACATGGAGTGGGCAGGGCCACTGCTGGGCTCGGGGGCAGGAGTCTGAGCACCAATTGACTTAGCTCATCACTCACTCTGCGACCTTCATTTAGTTATACATTTAGAGAGATATTTAGTTATATCTCTCTTCTGAGCCAGGAGAGAGAGTATGTGCATTTCACATCCACAGAAAGATGAAATGAAAGGGAAAATATCCCAAAATGTACCCTGCAGATGGGCAGGTAAGTAAGATACACTGTAGCATCTTTGAACACTCAAGAAACCTTTTATAATGACAAAATATTGAAACAACCTAAATAACCAGGCACTGAAAACTGGTTACTTATATGCTGTCTCTATATAAGAATATTTTGCACCTATTAAAAAAAAGTAAAGCCACTTTTATGTGTGCTTATATGGAACAATATCCAAAATGCATAAAGTACTAAGGGAAAAAGATGGAACCACATGCATGGTATATAACCTTTGGATGAAATTATATTCACTCAAATGGACATATTCCCATGGTGTGTGTAAACTTCCTCTGGAAGGATACATGAGAAAGTGTCTCTAAGGAGAGGGACTGGTGTGAGGGAACAAGAGGAAGCTGGCTTTTTGGTATATGAAATTTTTGAATAGTACACCAGGAAGCGTCTACAGTAAAACATAGGAAAGGAAAGGAAAACACCGAGTAATCATTATTGAATCTTTGACCCAAAGACAGTATTCTTCTAGACCTTACATGTCCCTTTAGAAAAAGCAAGACACTGGGTAAACCAGCTGAACCCCCACCTGGTTCAGCTCTACCCAAGGTCATTGTCACCACCGCCTCGGGTCCCAGGCCTGTCCCTCCCAGGAGTCTATGACCCCTCTCCTTCTGACATGGCCCTTGGAGGAAGAGATTTCAATGCGGAGAAAGGCAAAAGAAACTGACAAGGAGGTTTGGGGTCTTGCTATGTTAAGCTCTTCCTCTCAGGGCACCCCTGCGTGTCCAGCTCTCTGTTCCTCTCATGGGCTGAAGGGGATTGAGCAGGATGCTTGTATTGCAAGTGACAGAAAATCACTAAGTTGAACTAGCCTAAGCTGCTGACCTAGTTGATCGTCCCATGTAGCACAGTTTATTAGCTCAATGCAGTAGACAACTCAAGAGTGGTAGAACTGCGTCTGGGGGTCACTGGACCAGGGACCTCACAGCCTGCCAGAGCCACCCTGCCTCCATATGTCTAACGTCCTTTTCAAGTGGCCTTGATTCTTTCCTCCAGTGGGAGCCTTCATACCAGCAAGTCTGCAATCGTGGCCAAAAGCTCAGGCACTTGAGAAAGAAGAGTCACTTTCTGCCATCTCCAGTTAGAAAACCCCCAGGGAATGACAGTCACTGGCCTGGCAGGAGTCAGATACCCACTTCTGCACCAATCAGTGTGACTGGAGGAGCAGGCTTCTATTTCAGGCTCAGCAAGAGTACCCATCCATCCCAGCTTAGAGGAAGTCTCACTTCCTCCAAGAAGCCTTCCGAAATGTTCTCAATTAAACCCTCATTGCACTGTCTTCTCCCTCAAGCACTTGTCAGAGCTCCACTTTCGTGTATGTCTGTGTGTGTGTGTGTGTGATTATTTATTTGATTAGTATCTGTCTCCCCCACCAAATACAAGCTCCATGAGAGCGAGGACCCGTCTGGCTTTGCCTTCCTTGAATCCACAGCCCTTAGCATGGGTCTTGCACACGGTGGCAGAAAGTGGAAATAGGGGATTTGAAAAACATAATGACAAATACGCTGTGGCTGCTTTAGGCCTGGCTACATTTCCCTGTTGATTGTTGCAGCCCTTATTTTCTCCTTAGAAAACAAGTCCCCTGAAGTTCTTCTGGAAATATCCATCCTCCCACAAACAGGCTTGGGCCTGGTATGTAGTTATTTGTTCAACAGGTATGGATTTAACACCACTATGTGCCGTATGTTGTTCTGGGTTTGGGATACATCATTGAGAGGCAGAGAGAGATTCCTTCTTGGTTGGGGGAGACTGAAAATAGACAAATGAATTCAGGAAGCTTAGAGAGAGGCATGCAATTTGGAAGTGGGTAGTCAGGAAAGGCCTCACCAGAAAGTGACACGTAAGCATTTTTGTTGTTGTTTTAAAACGAAGTCTCACTCTGTCGCCCAGGCTGGATGGAGTGCAGTGGCACCATCTCAACTCCCTGCAACCTCCGCCTCCCAGGTTCAAGCAATTCTCCTGCCTCAGCCTCCCGAGTAGCTGGGATTACAGGCATGCACCACCATGCTCAGCTGATTTTTATATTTTTAGTAGAAATGAGGTTTCTCCATGTTGGCCAGGCTTGTATCGAACTCTTGACCTCAAGTGGTCCACCCGCCTCAGCCTCCCAAAGTGCTGGGATTACAGGCATGAGCCACCATGCCTGGACAACATGTAAGCAGTTTTGAAGTTATTAAGAAAGTGAACCATGCAGCCATACAGGGAAGAAGAGGTCCAGGAGGAAAAACAGCCAATGCAAAGCCCCTGAGACAGATGAAACAAGGGGGCCAGTGTGCCTGGAGGGAATGAGAGGAAGAGTCCAGAGTTAACATCAAGGAGGAAGTTGGCAGTTCCCAGCAGAGACTGGATGCGATTGTAAGACTTTGGCTTTGACTCTAAATCAGTTAGCCCCTGGAAAAGTTTTCAGCAAGGACTGATATGATCTAAATTGTGTCTCAACAGGAGTCTTCTGGCTTTTGTGGGGTAAAGGACAGAAGGAAGGAGACCAGTTAGGAGGAGATGGCATTAGCCAAATGAGAGATGATAATGCTTCAAGCCAACATCTGAGAGGGTTGGATATATTGTGACGTCAGAGTCAAAAGGATTTGCAGGTGCATTGGAGTCGGCAATAGAGAAATAGAAGATTTAAGAGTAACTCCAAGGATTTTTTTTTAGCTGAACAACTCAAAAAGTGAACTTACCATGAACTGAAATAAGCAAGACTAGAGGAGGAACAGGTTTGATGGAGGGAGAGGAGAATGGCAAGGGGTTATCAGTTTGGTTTTGGTCATGCTATGCTTATAATTCCTCTTAGACATCCAAGAGAAAATATTAAGGTTGATAAGTAGGTAGATGAGGGTATCTGAAGTTTGTGAGCAATAATGTTTGAGAGCCATTAGATTTAACCATATGAAAATATCAACACTCAACTATTTTGACGTACACAATGGTAAGATCTCTTATGATTTAACCTACAGGTGGTTATTAAAGCCATAGCATTGGTCTGATCAACAAGGATCAGACACAGGCAAAGAAGACACAAGATCTGTTGATAGAGCCCTGGCACACTCCTTTGTTAAAATGTCAGGAAGATGAGAAATCAATAAAAGACACTGAGAAGGAACCATGAGTGGGGGTGGCGTGCTAGAAAAACCAGGAGAATATGGTGTCCTGGAAGTCAAGGGAACGAAATATTTCAGAAAGGAAGGAGTAATCAACATAGTCAAATGCTTTGCATAACTCAAGGAGAATGAAAACTGAGAATTGACCACTGATTTTGGCATTGGCCACTGGGGAACTTGTTAAAAAATTATCTGAGTGGCTCAGAGAAAATGGAAGAAAAAAATGGGAGGCAGCAAAGATAGGCAATGATTTACAGCTTCCTTTTTTTTTTTAATACCTGAAAGGACTCTTATATTTGAGTCTGAAGATAGGCAAAGGACTGAGAATAAAATATTTGCAATCACACACAATAGAGTATAATTCTGATAATTAACTCCCAATTCCTCCTCCCCAGCAACTAGTGAATCTCTTAGCTAAGGAAATTATTTCTACATGTTGAGCCTGTTCAGGACCTGCTGAAACCTGACTCAAGCTATTCTGATCCCATATTAGTCTGGGATGTCAAGATTTACTTCATGTATCAATATGTATAATATTAATTACAGAGAACTATCAGACTCTCCATGTGCAGTTGTTCACAGTTTTAACTTTAAGCGGAGTCTTACTACCTGTATTTCTCAAGAGGGTTGCTGTCTCCAGCATGCCTGCAAAACACCTGCCTCTGGTTATTCTAGAAAGGCTTCTCTCTCTGGCCCTCTGGCTTCTCCTGGGAGCTTCTTAATGACACCAAGACATGAACCCAGGCCTTCAGACTTCAAGTACCATGGCCTTTCCAGTGTGCAACACCAGCTTTTGATGCTTTTCTTGAGCTCTTTGGGGAGATAGCACCTGCAATTTAATTGATTTTTTTTATACAGTGCTCTGTGCACCAACCCTGCTTCCCCTCCAGAGTCTACAGATACATCATAGCAGATAGAAGGTCAAAATGAAATTTTTACAACCATAAAAAATGGGGATTACTTAAACCATTTTATCTCAGAAGAACCCAGGATTGAATCACCCCAGACAGACGTGGTCCAAAAGAATCTGTTAGATCCCAAGATCTAATGCCAAAAATACTGACAATTTGGGCAAATAAATTTATACTGTCAGCAGTAGAATGTCCAGACTAATGAAATACACATGTCATCAGTATCAGAGCTATTTGTTTGCTTGAGTTTTTTTAAAGGTCATTGTTGAAAGGGTAGCCCCCTGTGGGAAAGAATGCATGAGAATTGTGTTGAATTTTTAAAGCCTGTGACATTTAGGCATTAAATGATATTTGAAAGCACTCTCTCTCTGTCTGTCTCTATATCTGCCCCTTTCTCTCTTCACTCTCTCTTTTCCTCCCCCAGAAAATTTATAGGGAAAAAGAGAATATTTAAATAATATATGTTTTCTTATTATGCAAGATATCAAACTTTTTAAATTATATATAACCTTGAGATTTAAAAAATTCACTTTGTAGCTGTCCTTGAAGGGTTTGTTGATTATGATCCAGGCTGAGAGACAGTTCTAACTCAACCCATTTACAGAGATTAAACAATTTGCCTCCCTTGAGACCTGGATTTCCCTCTGGGCTTGAGCTCTCCTCCATTCCTTGGGTGCAAGCTCCTTCCCTGCATTCCACCTCCAATGGTATTAACCACGTGGAGGCCGAAGTGCATCTGCCAACGTGAACAACCTTGAATTTGTCTTCATTAGCATGATCATCGGCATCCTCTTAACACAGTAATCACTGAACGCTAATTCTTTTCCAGGCATGTGAAGTTCAGTGCTTGCATGTATTGTCTCATTAAATCCTATGACAAACACGAGTTGTAGCTATAACTATAATTCTCCCCATTTTACAGAGAAAGGCACTGAGGCTTGAAAAGTAAGTTAATCAAGATCATCTGCCCAGGAAATGGCAAGGTGAAAATTTAAGCTTAGATTGGTTGCCACCGCTCACCGTCCCCACCCCCACCCAGAGTTGATGTTTGTAATTACTATGCAGTGCAGCTTTAAAAGTTAAGAATATCACCTAATTACTCAATCTTAACCTAGACATTTTAAATTCCTCTCCCATGGGATAATACACTATGAGCATGCACTTTCTGATCTCAGTAGGATGCAGAGAAGGTTAAACTATTTCCCTCCCTGAGACAGTGTAATGCAGTGGAAAGGGCTCAGACAAGGTTGTATCTCCAAGGTCCACCCTTACTTGTTAAGGGCTCTTAGTTTGGGCTTCCATGTACTTCCTTGGTACCCACATTCATATCTGTAAACTAAGTATAATAATGCCTGGTGTCTTAGCTAAGATACTTTGGGTTATAAGTAACAGAAACAGAAGCTGGTGCAAGTTTTCACTTAGAACAGTGTTTAGCAAATAGTTGATGGACTGTAAATAAGTGGTAAATGAATGAATGAGTATCTTAAGAAAGTAGGAAAGGTACCAGAAGAATCCTGGGGCATCTCATGGTATCTAAAAGAAACCTAGAGATCAAAGCTTCAGAAAGATCAGAAATCATAGGCCGCTCTGGTGATCCCAGAAGGAAGAATTCATGACCAATGAGTAGAGACCAGGTCTACCAGTTTCTCCTGCCACACTTCTGCCCCAATGCTGGCAATGCCGGAGAAGTAGCCTGGTGTTCATGTGTGTGCATATGAGTGGGTATCTTTGACAGGCTGCGTCCACATAGAATGTTACATGAGATGCTAAAGAGAAGGAAAATAGAGGTTGCTTTTCAGGTTCCATTTCCAATCAAGATTCATAACAAGCATGGATGGTTGATCTGCCCCCCAAGATCAACTCCAGATGAGCCCAAAGGAGTTAGCAAGGGAAAACTGAAAACCAGGAGGAATTGTGGGAGTGTGGTGCTATTTTGAATTGGAGAGTAGGGTGGAAGATGATGGTTTGGCCTGGGCAGGAGGTATGCCAGCACAGCAGCAGAAGTGTGAAAGAGAGGGGAAAATATTGGAATTCTGTTCTTTCTTCTCTCTAGGCACAGCCTTGGGAAAAACGTATGGAAACTAAAACTTATGCCCTAATTATCGTCAGGAGTAAAATCAGAAGTCCTGTGCTAAAGGGAAGCTGAGCAAAGCAGGTGGAGTGACTGACTTGGGCTGTTACCGCCTCTCCTGACCTGTCTGAACTTCTGGGGCTGTGAAATTACAGTCTAAAGAGTGGGGCCTCTCCATAGCTGGCAAAGGGTTAAGACTGACCTGAGAGGTGTCTTGGTAAGTGTTTCCTCATGCCTGGGGTTCCCCACCCTAAGGCTCACCTCACCCTACTTCCTGAGTTCACTGGAATTGAAGTAGATAGAATCTGGCATCTCACCACCAACACTGCCAAAAGGAGCAACCAATACTCCCAGGGAAAATGAGCTTGCAATCCAAAACAACAGAACACAAACATTTCAATGGAAAATAGTTATGTTTCTGGGTCCAGGGGCTGGCGGTGGGGGGTGGGGGGGGGTGGTGCTAGGATCCCAGCCCTGTGACAATGGGAGAAAAGGGGACTGGTACTGTTCCTGAGCAGGTACCTCATGGCAGGTACCATATGGGCTTCTCCATACACCATCTTGCTTATCTCATCTCTGACCTTTGAGATAGGACTTGTCACTACCACGTCACAAGTGAGCAGCTGAGGCTCAAAGCAGTCAAATGGCTTCTTGAAAGACAACACATTTACAAATAGCATGACAGATTTTAACCTAGACCTAAGCTCTGGAGTCAGACCATCTAGATTTACGTCACTTCCTAATTGTGTGAACTTGGTCAAGTCATTTAACTTCTCTGACCTCAACTTCCTCTTCTGCAAAACAGGGCTAAAAATTGCACCTAATTCATCTGATTTTTGTGAGGACACAATGAATTTAGATAGCTCTTGACAGTTACATGATACTTAATAAACATTGGTTGTTATTTTAATTATTTCCAGCTGTGTACCTGCTCCTTTTAACATTTAGCACTTTAAGTAAAATGTAATAAATCTCCTCTCTTCTTGTTTAAGTAGCAACCAATTGGGGTTGTTACATTTGTTTCTTAAATCAAGTCCACCTACATGGTCTAGAAAGGAAGAAACAGAGTGAGTTCTGAGTCAAACCCTAATTTTTAACAGAGAGCTCAAAATGAAAGAGTATGTCCCTGCTTTCGAAAAACGATTCCTCCAAGCACCCAGAAAGGACACAGGTGTTACCATAGAAAGGATTCTATCCCAAGATCTAAACTTATCCAGAAGGAATCAAACGCAAAGGCTAAAATATCAAATATTGGGGAATGCCTTCTTAACTAGTTAAACACAAATGCAATGGAATATTATGAAACTCTCAAAACTTATCTGTGCACATAAAGCATTAAACACACACACATACACACACATACACACACATACTTGTGAAATGTTTAAATGCAAAAAAACACAGCCCAAAACAGTGGGTAGACTATGAATCAATTATGGGAAAATATGGCTATCTGTGTAGACACAGAGAAAATTACAAGGGAAGTGTGCTAACATTCAGGGAGTGGAGGTCACTTTTTTGAGACTTTCCTTGAAGTTATAGTCCTTTCGAAAGAAATGCAAAATATTGAGGACTAGAATTGTGTTGTTCATTTATGTTTAAAAAATCTAATTTATTTTTCTTTTGCAGAAAATTAATCTAAAACATGTATGGTCTTCTATAGATCTTATATAGTATTCCATATGGTCTTATATAGTATCCTAACTATATAAAAATACACAAAGTCACCTACACACAAATAGACACCCATAGGCACTTACAGAAAGACAAGTGATTCATAAGCATCCCTGGAATGGGAAGCTGTTTCCAATCAAAGACCCAGACAGGATTGATTGGGGACAGGACCTACTATGTGCCTAGCACTTTACAACAAGTTTCTTATAGGAATTTCCATATTAACCCTTCAAAGTACTTAGCATTATCCCCGTTTGCATATGAGAAAGTGAGGCTCAGAGATGTGAAGTGACTTGCCAGGCATCACACAGCTCGTGGGTGTGGCTTCCATCTCACCACACTCTGATAGGCACTAGTGTCAGGCACAATCAGATAACAAAATCAGTGGGTTTGCAGTTTCTCCATTGGCCTCCACCCCTCCTAACTGTCTCTTTGCAAGGCAGCCCATCCCCTCCTCTTACCAGAAGAGTAGCTTCTTCCTCTGCCCTGCCCCAGCTGAAGCCCGCAATTTCTCATCTTTGTATCCCAGGGGATGGCACCGGCCTTGGCAGGGGGAGACACCTAGGGGAAAGATGGGAAAAGAGACAAGAATTTCCAAGTCTCTGACAGCTCCCCTGCAACATGGAGAGCCTGAGGTAACACAAAGGCCCCCTTGCACATGCTGGCCATGACACATCTGTGGGGGAGATGTTGTGGTAGCCACAGACTCCGTCATCTGTGATTGATAACAGATGACTGATGTGAGTGGAAATTTTGAATAAAGGAACGTGATAGTGCCAGAGAAGAGATGAGAAATAAACAGGGCAAAGTGCGGCCTCTTCTGCAGGAGCAGGCTCTTGCCTGTGCCAGGAACTTGCACCCAGCACGGTCACACGAAGCACCAAATAAACATTTGTTAAATGGATATAGGGATTATGATTATCCTGTGAATCCACACAAATTTGGTAGTACCACAGGTATTTCAAAATCCATATGCCCCACTCTGAATTCATCATCCCCGCGGCATTCTCTTTTCTCTTGTGGTTCATTGGTTATCCAACCAGGGCATAGCTGCCACCTTGACTCCTCCCTGTCCCATACGCCACCCCATCCCCCTGTCACCAAGGCCTGGCAAGTCTGCCTCTCAAATATCATCAAACCCCTGTCTTTCCCCAACCCTGGAGGCCACCCTCTTGGTCAGGAGGGATTGGGATCACAGGCTCAGAAGTAGGACTGCCTACTTTATGCCCTTTGGTAAAGCATTCAACCTCTGGAAGCCTCCGTTTTCTCTCCTATAACATGGGGGAAATAATGGTTCCTACCTCAGTAGAGGATAATTATGAGAGCACAATGTGACAAGCAGATCATCCGCCAGCTGACTTAACCCCAAATCCTATTACTGAGTCTCCCTGCTTCAGGTCCCGACTCCTCCTCCCTGGGCAGTCAGAGGGTCCAGTTTGAAATTCAAGTCTGGTCTCTCACTCCTGGTGTCTAGAGAAAGGAGCCTGTTTTTGGAGTCATCAAATATCAATTCATGTGTGCCTCTGTGCCTAGGAAGCCTTGTTATTTGACTCTCTCATGCCCTCCGTTTGTGCATCTCAAAGCATCACCAGGCTGCTGTACGCTGATGGTTACATCTGACAGCACCAGTGAGAACCTTAGCCCAGGACCTGGCACCCACTGGGTGCTCAGTAAAGCTTAGCTCTTTTTCCTCTTCCTCCTTTGTTGTCAGGAGAGTGTAGGAGGAAGTCGGGATCAAACCCTGGAAGGAGAGGTCCCAATGAGTGGAAAAAGCGAAGGGAAAGACTACTGTGAAAGTCGGGCTGGCAGCCCTGCCTGTTTCATCCGGACACCCCCAGAGAGCTGCCACTTGCAGAGCAGAGGTGCCCATGAGCCATCCATCAGAAGCACTAGCAGTGCTGGTAAAATCACAGCTTCCACAGACCCATCGCACTCCACTCTCTAAATCCCCATGCTGTAGGCCTGGGCGTGACTGGGAAACAGCATCGTAGCAGCATATATCCTAGGAGGCCCCACTGCTTAGCTGGCCTTGGGAAGCCCTGCTCAGTGAATTCGCCTTTGATAAGCAGCCCAGGAGCCTTCTTAAACTGAAGCTATTCTGTGGCCACCTTCTTGGTACATAAAAAATGGCAGAAACAGGGAATTTGGTTTCAAATGGATGGATTAACATTAATCGGAAAAAATTAAGTCTAGATATTTTTAAAAACCAAGGGACAAGGTGGCCAAGGTATTTGCTAACACTGTGCTCTGGCCTTTGGCTGCTCAGCACATGATTAGAGACCAGGACAAACCTGCTCAGGCCTGGCCTGAGGCTGGCATGGTTCTAGGGTGACTTTGACCAGCAGGTTGTCTTCTTGCTGGCCTACAAAAACATCTTTTGTCAGCTGTCTGTTGCCACTCTTCTGTCTTGGTACCAGGTTAAATGGCATTTGGAGAGACAATTTGGCACCTGAACTCTAATACTGGTGCTTAGCAGCTGTGAAAGGATGGCGGGGGTCAACTAGAGACCCCACAGCAATAATTCTTCAGATCACAAGGAGCCTTAGAGGCTACCATAGTCAATACTAAGGAAGGCCACACAGTTGCAGAAAGGGTACTAAGACTTTCCAAGTTCTGACCAGGTGTCAGGCCCTGTGTTAGGCCATGTATATGTGTGCTTACGTAAATGAATGCATAAATATGTATACATGAGCATATACACACATGTCCGTGTTTATTTTGTATATATGAATATGTATATGATTCATATACATATTCATATATACAAAATAAACATGTCATTTTGTATATATGAATATGTATATGAATGTACATATGCATGTTTAAATTTGTATATGTATTCACATACACATGCAGTCATCTATCTACATGCACATATGTGTATGAATATAGGATATACTGTATATATCCTCACAGTAGCCCTCACTATCAGTCTTAGAGTTAAGAAAACTGAGGTGTAGAGAAATTAAGTAACTTTCCAACATCACAAAGCTGAGTTTGACTCCAAATGCTTATGAAACCAGTGTCCTTTTTACACTGCTTCCTCTCCTAAAAATAAAACATACACAGGCACACAGCAGGTCTAGCTCTCTGAAATATGTCTTGTACATTCTGGGTACAAGGACTATAAGAATCTCCAAAATGTGCCTTCCTATGTCTAGGTGTAGGAGAGACAAGCTCTGGGCATAGCCAGGTAGCCCAGGTGTGCCAGGCCAAAAGGTCAGAGACCCAATTCCCAAGTAAGCAAGTTGATGAGCTCATCCTTCCCCTTTCTCTGCCTGCCCTGCGTTGTAGGAACCACGTGATCTATAATAGACCTTTTAGACTTCCATGCACGGGCTTAGGAGGAAGTGTTTGGATTTAAGAGTCTGGAGCAATCATTTCCTTTTAGTTTCCAGTGTAACTTCAAATGGTTACAGATTGCCTCCTTGTAGACTTTAAATAATGCATGTCTCTCCAATGATTATTCAAGAGAAGACTTGTTTCTTCACTACCCTGTGGTCTATTACTTGCCTCTACTATTTTAATAATCTTAATCACCATCTGTTTAGCATCTCCAGGCTGCTGTGCACACTGCAAGCTGGCTTATACGCTAACTCACAATGACCTGGCCAGGCAACTTGTCCCGCTTTCTTGTCTGCATAGCCCACAGGATTGTAAGTTTCATGCAGACAGAGTTGGCCTAGAAAAGGCTCAGAGGCATGGGGCCCCAGGACCTAGCACAGTGCTTGGCACACACTAAGCCTTCCACATTTACTGAATGAAAGGGTGGGCGAATAGAGGGATGAGCTCTGGGAGGCTGTTTTGTAAATATCAAAAGCGTGATCTGAAGGCAGGTCTGGAACTCTAAAGTCTGTGTTCCTCTTGCCTTTTGCTGTATTTTTCTGTCTCACCATTATGTTTTGTTTTCTCTGAGCCTTTTTCTTCAGTCACACTTTTCCAAGTTCACGTGTGCTAGCTATTTCTTGGACTGGTTCTATTTATTTAGCTGCCAGCAGATTTGCATTTTGAAAGTTCATGTGTTTGTTTTTGAGCCAAGGTCATTTTTACATGTGTCATTTCTCTGGGCCTTCACTTTTCGCTTTTTGTGACCATATTCATAATTTCCCACTTCTCCAGGGAGTAACTGGGTGGTTGGGGGTGGGGACAGACAAGGGCATTGGTCCAATAGGCAGTGAGATGTGGGTGAGGTTGGGGCCAGTCCCTGGGCAGCCCATCTGAGGTCCCCACACCTCCAGGCTTCCACAGTCTCCATGGGCACAGATGGCAGGCCCAGCGCATAGGCCCCTCTGCCATCATCCCACCCAGGCACCCACTTGGAGGATAGATGTCAGGTCTGCTGTATCAGCTGTCCTATCTTGAACGCTGATAGTTGTGATAGAGGAATGAGAACTCCATAGAGTCATATCAGCAATAGATGTTTGGCCTAGAAATAACACACATCGCTTCCACTCATGTTTCACTGTCCAGATCCATCCGTGGGATCTTGTCCAACCACAGGGGGCTGGGAAGTGGAGTCCCACTGCAGGCCCAGAAAAGAAAGAAGTAATTAATGAACATCAATAATAACAGCACATCCTCCAAGACCACTTCCCATCTTAAAACCCTCCTGCTTTTCTCTCATCACCAAGAGTCCCAGAGCAGAGCCCATGAGGTCCTGAGAGGGCAGCCTCTGCCGCCCTGCCAGCCTTGTTTCTAGGGCTCTCTTGCAGGCCTCCATCTCCAGTAACCCAGCTGATTAAGTTCCCTCGGCAGGCCGTGCATGGGTCCTTCTACACGATCTTCCCGCTGCCCGATCTGCCTGGGACCTCATTCAGGGTGACTCAGGGCAAATGGCTTCTCCTGCAAGCTGGGCTCCACCAACATCTCCCATCGAGCTGAGTCCCCATCTCTGCAATCCTTAGTGCATTGTTCACCGTCCTTGGCATTTTACCTTCTCTGTTTATTCAAGTGCATGTCTCCTCCACCAGCCTGACCCAATGGACAGTAGCTAAGTTCTACGTGTCTCAGAATGCCCAGGCCTCACACCACCCACAGCGTGAGATGTTCAGCCTACACTTCTTGAATATGGAGTGCTAAGTACTTTAACAGCACTTATTATTTAAGTGTAGCTTATCAATTTTTAAAAATGTTATTAATATATGTTTTACAGTTTATTATTCATTCCGTAACTTTCCAAAGGATGGGCCGTCTTGGTCTTGCTGCTGCATTTGATGCCTATCCTCATGGCTACTGGGCTACATAGTCAAATTTGACTTTAAGATTCAGGAAGGTGACGAGGCGTAGCTCACACCTGTAAACCCAGGACTTTCGGAGGCCGAGGTGGGCAGATCACCAGAGCTCAGGAGTTTGAGACCAGCCTGGCCAATGTGGCAAAACCCCTTCTCTACTAAAAATGCAAAAATTAGCAGAATGTGGTGGCTCATGCCTGTAATCACAGTTACTCAGGAGGTTGAGGCGGGAGGATCACTTGAACCCAGGAGGCAGAGGTTGCAGTAAGCTGAGATCAGGTCACTGCACTCCAGCTTGGGCAACAGAGCAAGACTCCATCTCAAAGAAAAAAAAGATTTCAGGAAGGTATGCTGCCCAAAGAAAGTAGAGTGTCTTATGATAGACCTTTATCACACCCAGACCAGGAAGCATCAATGTCATCAAGACATGGATGGCATGACTACTGTCATTATCTTCTTCCTATGCTCCTGGAAGGATGAAAGTGTGGGT
Organism: Cheracebus regulus; assembly: GCA_963574635.1. Lineage (NCBI taxonomy): Eukaryota > Metazoa > Chordata > Mammalia > Primates > Pitheciidae > Cheracebus > Cheracebus regulus. The sequence continues at coordinate 20,047 of CAUYQU010074467.1, forward strand.
GGTGATCCTGGGAGCCTGTGCCTGGAGAGGAAGGAGCTAAGGTTGTGAATTAGCTAGGCTTCCTTTGGTACACGGTGCGGGAACCCTGCTCAAGCCAGCTTACACATGCAGGGAAAATGATCATCTCTTAGAAACCAAAGACATAGGCCTGAGATCATCTCTTAGAAACCAAAGGCATAGGCCTGGCATGGTGGCTCATGCCTGTAATCTCAGCATTTTGGGAGGCTGAAGTGGGCGGATCAATGGAGGTCAGGAGTTCAAGACCAGCCTGGTCAACATACTGAAACCCTGTCTCTACTAAAAATACAAAAAATGGTGCGTGCCTGTAATCCCAACTAATCGGGAGGCTGAGGCAGGAAAATCGTTTGAACCCAGGAGGTGGAGGTTGCAGTGAGCTGAGATCATGCCACTGCACTCCAGCCTGGGTGACAGAGTAAGACTCTGTCTTAAAACAAAAGAAAGCAAGACATAAAAGCATCCAAGTCATAAGAGCAAAAGGAAGCAGGGATTTGCATAACACTGGGATTCTTCTTCTCCCTGCCTCTCCACTTCTCTCTATATGATGCCTTCAACTTCTCTCTCTCTGAAGATCAGCTTCCTCTCTTTTCCACCCCACAGGCTGGGGAATATGGTGTCAGGGAGCCCACTGCCTCACGTATAACAATCCGGGCTATGAAAGGAAGCCTGCCCAACTCTCTTGGTTCCAAATCTAAGAGTCCGAGGAAAGGGGCATTTGGGCCCAGCAAGAGTCAAGTGTCCCCTCTTGGACTAATCAACTGGGCCCAAAGCCCAGAGTCCATTGCAACTTACCTGGTTCCACTATGTGGATGGAGAAGAGAATAAAGATCACCAAGAGTGATGTTGGCCAAGAGCCCTTAAAGCTTCTCAGGAAAGAATCAGGGTAGGCCTCCCAGAACCATAGGACAGAAAGGTGGCTGAGCTAGCTGCATAACACCCATGAAGGGAACTTGTCAGAAATACAGATCCCAGGTTCCAGGTCCCAGTGAGTCTCACTCGGTAGGTCTGGGCACCTGCCTGGGAATCTGTGGTTCAAACAAGCATCACAGGTAATTACCAACATATTGTCAGATTTGGGAGGCATTGGTTTAGCTTGTGTTCCAAATTTATTTTTTTTGTTTTGTTTTGTTTTTTTGTTTTTTTGAGACAGAGTCTCACTCCGTCACCAGGCACCAGACTGGAGTGCAGTGGCATGATCTTGGCTCACTGCAACCTCCACCTCCCGGGTTCAAGCAATTCTCCTGCCTCAGCCTCCAGAGTAGCTGGGATTACAGACGTGCACCACCATGCCCAGCTAATTTTTGTATTTTTAGTAGAGACGGGGTTTCACCATGTTTGCCAGGATGGTCTCGATCTCTTGACCTCGTGATCCGCCTGCCTCAGCCTCCCAACCAAATTTAATTTTATGTCTGCTTTATTCCTTTCTGCTTTGGGGTTTATTATTCTTCCCACTTTCCTCTCACTCAATAATTTGTAACCCTTCTAGGTTATTTAAGTAGAGACTTAATTCCCAGTTTTTCTTCTTTCTCACTAATAGATGCCAACATGAGCAACAGTTTTTTCTTTAAGTACCAGTGTGGCAGCATCCTATAAATTTATATGATATGCTGTGTTTACATCTTTGTTCTTTAAACACTCTGTTCTGAATATATCTTCCCTTTCCATGGTGTTATTTAGGAGTGTTTTTAACTTCTAAGTGACTGGATAACCCCTTCTTGTTTATTTCTAACTTCACTGAACTGTAGTGTTAGAATATGTAAAGCAGAATGTTTCTGTCTTTTCTTATTGAAAAAATGTCTTTGTATCGTAGTAAGTGAAAAATCTATCCATAAAGATTTCCTGAAAAATCTATTCATAAAGACTCACTGGTCAAGTGAGTGTGTTGGGTGTTGCTGCTCTACCCCAGCCCTCACTAAAAAAAAAAAAAAAAAAAAAAAAAAAAAAAATCACCCTTAACATGTAGAAGGCCATAAAGAGCAGGTCTTTGCAGTTGAACCTGGCTGTTTCTAACTTGCTCTGTGCAACCTTATACAAACAATTCACCTCCTTGGAGTCCATTCTCTTGCCTGAGGAAATCATGAGTGAAGACAGGCATATACTGGACACTTGATCGTAGTAGCATCCTCTAGGCAGGGTTTGCCCTGCAGGACCAGTTGGGTTACTTAAAGGAGTGAAGACATCTCTAAAATGTTCAGAAGGAGGCACAGTCCTCATATCCCAGGTGTGTATCACAGTCTTTCAATAAAACGGAGCTGATAAGAGGTATGAAAATTATTGGTGGAAACAGACAAAAGGGTTGTGTCTACTTAGCTGCTATTTGGCACATAAAAGACTCTCAGCATCATTTTTCTCCTTCTTTCCCTGTCCAGCTCTTCTTTATTATTTTAAAAACTCAGCTCAGAGTCAATTCCTCCAGGAAGTATCTTCCCATTCCCTCCCCAGCCCCCACTCCACAGCATGGACTCCTGTACACACAGATCAGCTTGTGTTATTCGCATTGTCATTACCTGCTGCTTCATCCATCTCCACAACTATACTCTCAGCTTCTTAATGGCGAGTACTGAGAGTTATTTAGAGGAGAGAACAAGAGAGAGAAGGCTACCCAATATCCAGTACCATGTGTTGAGTAGAGCAATTAATTGAAGAACATGGAGATGCCTTGCATATTGTCAAAAAGATGTGAAATTAGATACTTTTCCAGTAAATATTTATGGTGTACCTGCTATGTGCCAAGCAGTGGACATACAGGAGTGAACAAGAAGGTCGTTATTCCTCTGCAGGGAATATGGACTTCTCAACAAGGTAAGGGAGGCCTAGTGATGGGTGAGATACAGGGTGCTGGAGAGCACTTAGGACTAGGCACCTCTTTCCCCATTGAAAGGTTGGAGCAGCTGTCCAGGATGTGGCTTTTAGCACGAGACTAAAAGATAAGGAGTTAGCAATGCCAGGAAAGGGGCAGGAAGAAGACTGTTCGAAACAGAGAGAACAGCAGGTGGAACGCCAGAAAAATGTGTGAGTGCAAGAAAAGGAGTAATGTGGCTGGATGTTGGGGGTGAAGAGTATAAAGAAAAACAAGCAGCACCAGGCCAGACATGAACATGGTTTTGTTTTGTTTTTGTTTTTGTTTTGAGACAGGATCTTACTCTGTTGCCCATGCTGGAATGCACTGGAAACATCAGGGCTCACTGCAGCCTCAAACTGGGCTCAGGTGATCCTTCTGCCTCAGACTCCTGAGTAGCTGAGACTACAGGTGCATGCCACTATGCCTGGCTAATTTTTTTATTTTTATTTTTTTGTAGAGACAGAGTCTCACTATGTTACCCAGCCTGATCTCGAACTCCTGAGTCCAAGCAATCTTCCACCTCAGCCTTCCAAATTGCTGGAACTACAGGTGTAAGCTACCATGCCAGGCAAATAGGAACTTGTGAACTATGTCAAGAGGCTTGGAACAAGAGGGTCCTGCCTGAGAGTTCGTGCAGTAAATCTAAATGAGAAGTGGTGATGGCCGGAGCAAGGGTGGAGGCAGGGAATGTGGGTAGGAAGTGGTGAAGAGAGATGTCAAGGAGGTAGATACGTGGACTTGGTGGTTGACTGGTCAGGGATGAAAAGAGAAGGGCAGTCCAGGATATTGCAGGACTTCAGTGGCATCATTCGCCAAAGGGAAAGAAACACATTCCTTTGATGAAGGGTGTAGGAACGGGTGGAGATAGGGGCAAATTAGATTTGGGCTAGTCACATTCCATATGTCTTTGAGACATGTGAAGGAGACAACATTCAACAGGCAGTTGACAGTGTAACAGTAATAATGAAAACTGAACTAAGCCCTCCCAATAACCTCAGGAGAAAGGAAACTGAAGCACAGAGAAGTCAAGTAATTTGCTCAAGGTCACACAGCAGAAAGTGGCAAAGGCAGTTCCATACACAGACATTCAGGTTCCAGAATTCATATTAGGGGTCTGAAACTCAGGAGAGAGCCAGCCTCTCTGAGCCTCACTGAAGCCATGAGAACAGGAGTGATGAGTGAGAGGAACCAAGGATCTAGGCAGGACCTGAGGAACACCAACTCTGGCAGCCTGGACTGGGACAGGAAGCCAAAAACTGAGCCTGAGAAGAAATGGCCAGAGAGGTAAGAGGGAAGCCAAGAAAACAGGCTATCCCAAGGCAGAGAAATAAGTGTTTCCAGAAGGAGAGAAAGGGAGAGAACAGTGTTGTCCTACACTGCCTGGAAGTCAAGAAGGTGAGAAGTCAGACATGACTGTTAGGTTTGGAAGTAAGGAAGCAATTAGTTACACTAGCAAAAATAAATGCAAAACAAAACCCAGTCTCTGTGGAGTGGGAGGGGTGAAATCCTTAAGACAATGAGCTAAGAAGTTAGTTGGAATTGAAAGAATGAGACAGCAAGGGTAGGCCAGTGTTAGTGAAAGGGAGATGAAAGAAGGAGTTGGCTAGAAGTAGTTGTAGGGTTAAAAGAGAGCTTTTTTCAGACATATAGACCAATGAAACAGAATAGAGAGCCCAGAAATAAGGCCACAAACCTAGAAACATCTGATCTTCGACAAAGCTGACAAAAACAAGCAATGGGGAAAGGACTCCTTAGTCAATAAACGGTGCTGGGCTCGCCATAGGCCGAAGACTGAAACTGGACCCCTTCCTCACACCACACACGAAAAGCAATTCAAGATGGATTAAAGACTCACATGTTAAACCCAACACTATAAAAACCCTGGAAGGCAATCTATGCAGTACCATTCTGGACATAGGAACTGGCAAAAATTTTATGACAAAGATGCCAAAAACATTTGCAACAAAAGCAAAAATTTGCAAGTGGGATCTAATTAAACTAAAGAGCTTCTGCACAGCAAAAGAAACTATCAACAGAGCAAACAGTCTACAGAATGAGAGAAAATGTTTGCAAACTATGCATCTAAGAAAGGTCTAATATCTAACATCTGTAAGGCACTTAAACAAATTTACAAGAAAATAAACCACACAACCACTAAAAAGTAGGCAAAGGACATTAACGTACTCTTTTCAAAAGAAGACATACATGTGGCTAACAATCCCCTGGAAAAAAAAAATCAACATCACTGATCATTAGAGAAATGAAAATCAAAACCACAGTGAGATACCACCTCAAACCAGTCAGAATGGCTATTTTTTAAAAATCAATAAAATAAGATGCTGGCAAAGTTATGGAGAAAAGGGAATGTTTATACACTGTTGGTGGGAGTGTAAATAAGTTCAACCATTGTGGAAAGCAGCGTGGCGATTCCTCAAACAGCTAAAAGCAGAACTACCATTCAACTCAGCAATCCCATTACTGGGTATATATTCAAAGGAATATAAATTGTTCTGCCATAAAGATACCTGCATGTGTATCTCTATTGCAGTACTATTCACAATAGCAAAGACATGGAATCAACCTAAATGCCCATCAATGACAGATTGGATACAGAAAATGTGGTACATATATGCCATGGAATATTATGCAGCCATAAAAAGGAACAAGATCATGTCCTTTGCAGGAAAATGGATGGAGCTGGAGGTCATTATCCTTAGCAAACTAACACAGGAATGGAAGACCAAATACTGCACCTTCTCACTTATAAGTGGGAGCTAAATGATGAGAACACATGGACATAAAAAAGGGAACAAGAGACACTAGAACCTACTCGAGGGTGGAGATTGGGAGGAGGGAGAGGACCAGAAAAAATAATTATTGGGTACTAGGCTTAGTACCTGAGTGATGAAATAATCTGTACAACAAACCCCTGTGGCATACACACAGTTTACCTATATAACAAACTTGCACATATACCCCGAAAGCTAAAATAAAGGTTAAAAAAAAATAAGTATGTAGTCAGAAAAAAACATTTCTATTAAGTAGAAAAAAACTTTAATTAGAAATTTAAAAACAGTGTCTGTGGAGTGATGGGGTGAAGTCCTTAAGGCAAGGAGTTGAGAAGTCAGTTGAAACTGAAGGAATGCAAGCATAGCCCAGTGTTAGTGAAGGGGAGATGAGCAAAGAGGCAGCTAGAAGTAGCTCTATGGTTAAAAGAGAGTTGTATAATAATGAAGGCAGTAGAGTATATTAAGTGTTGATGGGGAGGAGCCAGTAAAGATGAGTTTGAGGCTCCAGGACAGAGCCTGTATAATCGGAGTGTGAGGTTCCTTCCTGACCAGGCAATAGAGGATGGGCTTCGGGAGGAATAGACACATGCGTGTGCAAGGACCCCAGTGCAACAGGGAGGAGACAGGAAAGACAGGGCTGGGGAGAGAATAGGGATGGTGGAAGCACCGCAGGGTTCCCCAGCCTCTGTGAGCCTGGACACCGTGCACTTTCTGCAACAGCAATTCACAGGGCTGAGCGATTAAGATGTGTGATCTCCCTTTGTGAGTGCTCAGCAGTGCAGGTGTGACTGAGGCTGTGCTAGGCAGTTGGATAGATTCCTATCTGGGCCTTTGCCAGGAGAGCATAGCTGAAAGACAATGGGCCAGGGGAATTGAAAATACCGGCACTGAAGTAATGGAAGGCATGTTCTGTGGAGTCCAGGCTGATTGAAGGAGCTGTGAATGCTCTATTGTCATCCCCAACCCAACCCACCACCCACTCACCAACCAACACATTTACCAGGGCACTTCTAGAGTACAGTCAAGATTCCCTTTTGGTTTTCTCTCTCTGGATGTCGAGACCAATTTCCCGGAATGGGAATGAGGGAAGGCTAGAGAAAAATGACGTAAAATGACATGACAGAGAAGCATCAGCCTTGGCACTGTCTGACCCTTTGGGACACTTCCCAGGCCAGACCCATTTGAAGGAAGCTTGTATTTTTCCCTTGTCTAAAGTTCCGAGATCTTTGGGGAGCTTTCCAGCTCTGATCTAATTGTAATCCCTAAGTACATATGCTATGTTCCAAAGTCAATATATAGAGTTACTGCAATACCAATGTAAATCCTTCTGAGTCCTTTAATAGAATTTGACAGCTCCGAGTGTAGGATGCTTATTCTTCCAGGTAAAGAACGGTCAAAGGATTTGTCTTTTAATGGCAATGATAGCTGATCCCTCCTAAGTGATTAAGATGTGAGTTGTCAATCACTCAAACCATTCTGTGATGCGTTAAAAACAGCAAAGGTCACTAGAAGAGAGATTCCTGAGATGGATTTGAGTTCTGGTAAAACCAATGCTAGGCCAGTCAAGGAGCATACTGGAGAAAGACATTGGTATTTAATAAGCGTTGCGGGGACAGTTGGCTAACAGACCAGGGGAGAGTTAATTCAAATTCACATGGCGTACCTGTCAAGTTCAGCCATATCGTACTGTTAATCTGTGACAAACCTGAAGACAAAAAACTGGCATTGTTACTCCTGCTGCCGATGACGAGATAAATTCCTGGCTATTGAAGACATAGGTACCATCAGGGCTCTGATGGATGGGTTCAGATACGTAAGAATGAAAATGTTTCCATCGAAATATAATAAAAAATAAATACCAAAAGGAAAGCCGCAGCATCCGTTACGTGTGTCTCATTCTCCCTCCCAGGCCTGCTTACTGCCTGAAACGAATAATGGAGAGGCTGTTATATGATTCCTCCTAACAGGTGGTCAGAGGAGATGAACAAAATCACACTAGGAAATAGAGATAGTAAATCACCACGTGGAAATAGGCATGGTCTTGCCAGCTATAAAATAAAATTTAGATCCAGGCCACTTTCAGGTCCTGTTACATGCCTACTAAAGCAACAGAAGTAAGTATGATAGTGCCCAGGATTGGCAGCCAGTGGAAATGCATCCTTCAGCATTGGCTTTTAGAAAGACTGGACAAATTTCCATAAGCAATCAGGCAACATAAATGAGAGCCACACTACTGTTGATACGCTCTGAGCCAGTAACTTCTTCTTTGGTTAAAAAAAAAAAAATCCCGTGGTGTTAGCCACAAAGAAAGGAAAACACATCTATAGCAGCGTTCTTTCTATAATAACTATACATTGCCAACAACTTAAAGGCCAAAGAAGAAGGGGCTGACCAGGCAAAGGGAAATGTGTTAACACAATAGAATAACATGGTGCTATTATAAATGACTAATGTGGGGGGTGTGGTAGGTTCTGGAAACATTTTTACGAAATATGCATGGTCATCATTAATGTGCAGAACCAAGGTCTTCCTGGATATTGTTAAAGAAGAGACTTGGATGGAAGAGACTCCTAATTCACTTAGAGTTTAAAGTTCATTAAGGTTTCATGATAAGCTGGATGCTAATTTTAGTCATTCATTCAACATTCATTGAGTATTGACCACACACCAGATGCTAAGGATATTAAGATGAGAAAGAAACGTTTCCTACTGTCGATGGCTATGTTGTCAAATGAGAAGATAGACACACACACACACACACTCACATACACATGCAAAATGATCAAGTGTGGCAAGAGGTAGGGTGTCACATAGAAAGGGGAGGGGGTCTGGACAGCACTACAGAGCTTCATATGCAGGATTAGGATAAGTCACAGGTGGGGCAAACATGGAGGAAAACATTGTTCTAGGGAGAGGGAATGGCATTGCACAGGCTGTGGCCATATAGATCTAGGGTGTGTGTGTGTGTGTGTGCATGCGTGTGTGTGTGTTCTCTATCCCAGTAGTTCTGCAGAGTCTAGAGCCTAGGAGACTTTTTTCATGGGACTCAGAACTCAGCGGCTGCCTTCCCAGAACCAACTTACCCCTGACATTTCCCGATACTACCACCCTCCCACAAACCACCCCCTCCCAAGTTCCTCCACCATGCTCAGCCTCACTTCCTCGCTGAAATCATGCAGAGCCATTTTCCCTGGGTAAAAATGCTCACGTTGTGTTGTATGCTATGTGAATAGAATTATTCTGAAGGCTGGTTTAAACTGGAAAGGATTCTTGTTATTTTATGTAGTTCATATCTTATTCATTGCAGAGTGTTCTTTCTTAAAAGGATGCTTGGATAAGATCCAACCATATCAGAAAGGAGACATAGAGCCTCAGATGAAATTTCCCTGTTACTGGTTTCCTGAAAGTGCTGGATATGGAAACTGTTGTTAATAAATTGAGTAAAGTGGGGAAAGGAAATGCAGAAAGGCAAGCCCCAGCTCAAGTTTGTAGTAACCAATAGGTGGTGTGTGGAGTGTGGTGAGTGAGAAAGAAATCATGGCAGCAGGTAGCCACAAGTTGCCATTTGAATGTTGACGTTTTGAAAGCTGTGGATGTTATTGTAACTCCACATATAGTTTGATTTGACGACGTATACCTTAGCATTTAGAACATAGTGTATGTGAGAGAGGAAAAGCTGGAAGTTTTGGAAAGGGAACGAGGACATGAATCAAGAGGTTCTTAGGTAAGAATAATAAAAGAAGAGGCTTAGTGGAATGGTGTGATTACTGGCACATCAGCGTGAACTCGTGACTTTGGAAACAAATCCCTCTCTCTGCTGAGATGACCTAAGCCGCAGACAGCATTGCCTAGCACATAACCAGGAAGCAAGCAAAATAGATGAAAGCAGCCCCTCTTCACTGCCGTTCTCAGAAGACCAGGGATATATTCAGGGGAGAAATCAGAGGCAGGAGACTTTCATGGTTGGAGAGATAGAATGTTGTCCAACAGCAATCATGTTTTGGGGGGACCATGTTGCACAGAGGTGGGAGTGGGAGCCACCCACCTAAGAAGCTGGTCCCCACTTGTGGAAGCTGTCACACAGCAACAAGTAGAAATTCACCTTGAGCAACAAGGCAATAATTGTTGCCTGCTGAGTGGGCTGAGAGTCTGTGAAAGACACTCGAGTCTGAGACGATCCTTTGGAAACGAACGTTAATGTGAAGTGAGCTGCCAAGATTGAGTAACAACAGCTGAAGTGTTGTTAACAGGAGTCAGGAAATGCTGTACATTGATCACACCGTGTCATCAGAAACCCATCCTCCGGTTTCAGTCTATCTCTGAGTTACAAATCACACTTTCTGTCGCCCTACAAGCCTCAGACCTCCTGAGCAGTTGGGTTGAAGTTTCACAATTTATGCAAATGATCCTACCATGATGTCTGTAAGCGATGTGTAGTGTTGGTGTGTGAGGAGCAAAGAGTGGGATGCACTGATCCAAAAATTCTTCTCAAGGCTTATGCACACACAAGGTCCCTTGCCTTTGCTTTGGAAATGATTCTTAGTAACCAGGGAAGGGCCCTGGTACCTGGACTTGAAGGACAGCTGGAGAGGAGTCTCCATGGGAGGCCCACCCAGCCAATCACGAGAGACCCTGGTGTGCATGGTATCAGTATTCTCTCTAATATGCCAGCCCAGTCTGAATGGGAGGTGATCAATGGATTGGCTGGCTGCCTGGCCACCCTCTGGCCCACACATTTCTTCTCTGGACATGGACTCATACTTCCTCTCCTTCCCTTGGAGTGGTCCCTTTTCATTCAGGCTTGGAATTTGGATTGAGTTTGTGTGACAAAGGCTGCTCTCTGCTCACCAAAATCTATGTTCTCTACTTCTTCCCTGCATAACTAGACCATATTCCCAGCCTCTCTTTATTTATTTATTTAAGGCAGAGTCTTGCTCTGTCCCCCAGGCTGGAGTGCCGTGGCGTGATCTTGGCTCACTGCAACCTCAGCCTCCCAGGTTCAAGTGATTCTCCTGCCTCAACCTCCCTAGCAGTTGGGATTACAGGCGCCCGCCACCATGCCCGGCTAATTTTTGTATTTTTAGTAGAGACAGGGTTTTGCCATGTTTGCCAGGCTGATCTCGAGCTCCTGACCTCAAGTGATCCTCTTCAAAGTGCTGGGATTATAGGCATGAGCCACACTGCACCTGGCCTGTACTCCCAGTCTCTCTTGCAGTCACACGTGGCCTTGTGATTAAGTTCTGCCGTAGCCCATGCGAGAGGAGCAGCAATCAACGCCACTCCCAGGACTGTCCTATACACAACTCCCACTTGACTCCTCTTTGTTTGTCCTCCTCTCTGGGCTGCCTGAAATAAAGCTAACCCTGGATTCCCGTAGCTAAAGGTGGTAAAGCAACCAGCAGCCTAGGACCCAGAGACAACTTGAAGGACAGGGCCCTGCTGACCTGAGGCAAGAAACAAGCATTTGTAGCAAAAGAAATCCTGTAACACAGGCAAGAAACATGCTTCTGCAGCATCTGAGCCTCTATATTGGGTTCCGTTTGTTACACCTGCAAGCATTATCCTAACTCTCTCAGATGGCAAAGTTTAAACTGTGGCCATCAGCTTTGACTCTGATGGAATCCTTCTTTGCTGTGGCCATCAGAGGCATGATGCTATTATACACTTAGGTCTGGCCAGCCAGGGAGAGTTGGTGGCTATCTGGATGGCAGCCTCCTCAGGCTACAGAAAGGAAAACAGGGTCACACAAAATGCTGTAGGGACTGCCAGAGAAGAAAATCCATCCGTGTGCTACCTGGTCTGCGATCTGCTGGGCCCACGATGAGCTGCATGCTGTCCCAAGGGTCAAGGCCAGCTCCGAGCGACTGGGCAGCAGAGACGGAGAAGGCAACTTGCTGGGAGGCCCACCCAGTCAGCTCAACAGCAGGTGCCGTTTTGCTTGTGGCTGGCGTATAGAGTTCTCTTCTTAGACAGGGACCATTTCAGTTAAATGTAATAAATCTCCTCTTAAGTAACACATAGTTGAAATTGTTATTTTTGCTTTCCGGGCCTGAAATTGGTGAAAAGAACAATTCACATGAGTCACAAAGTAGGGAATAACTGAGATACCTGGACTGGAGCCAAATCCCTCTTGGAGCTATGCAGGGCTTTAGAGAAGAGACCTGGGTATCCTTTACAGGGACTTCTCTTTGTCTGGGATTGTAGAGGGATGTGTTTTCAGGACTCTTCAGATCCAAAATGCTGTGCTGCTGAGTCAAGAATCTTTCCCCAAATAGAGCGGCATCTGTTGTTCTGAGCTTCCTTCTCCCTCCAGGATCTATTCCCTTTTCTTATAACAAATGCCCCACACATGCTTTGCAGGAATCACCTCTCCTAACCTATGGGCTCTGGGACAAAGGACAAATGAGCCAACCCCAGCTCCAGGCACAAAGTCTTTTATCCAAGCTTTCTAAGCTTAAGGTGAGGCCATGTCTCTGGTGACTGATTATTTCAGGAGAGAGTGAGCAATATACTTCAGTCCAATCAGAATGAATTCTGGGGCTTATGTAGGAGCTACCAGAGAGAAAACCTTGCTCTTTTCTGCAAGCCTGGAAACAGGCACTCTGAAACAGATCTATAACCCTTTTGCCAGCATGTGGGGCTTGAGAATGGAGCCAACAAAACTGGGCTGAGAGGCAGTATAAATCCAGGCCCTGATCACATTACTTAAGCACCTGGATGCAGTTATACCTAAAGCTAGAGACTTTTCAGGTTATTGAATCAATACATTTCATTTTTAATCAATATAGTTTGGAGGTGATTTTTTTTTTCACTCACTTTCAATGAAGAGTGTCCTGGCTAATGGGACAAATTTTAATGGAATTGTCTTGGGAAAGAGCTCATGGGTCCTAAGGGAGTAAGTGGGAATAAGAAATCAACATGGACTTCAGGAAAGGTTGCAGAAAGCGGGAAGGGGTATCTGTTAGCCCTCTGCCTAGAACCCCCCAAGCCCGGGTCAACCACGGCAGAGCCAACCATGAGAAACTCTGGTACACATGTTATCAGTATTCTCTCTAATATGCCAGCCCGTACACATGCTGTTAGTATTCTCTCTGATATACCAGTCCCTACACACGTTGTCAGTATTCTCTCTAATATACCAGCCCGTACACATGCTATCAGTATCCTCTCTGATATACCAGCCTGTACACACGTTGTCAGTATTCTCTCTGACATACCAGCCTGTACACACGTTGTCAGTATTCTCTCTGATACGCCAGCCCAGGAAAATTGCCCTAAACATTCAAAGCCATCTCACATAAAGCTGTTCTTTGAAGCATTGTATGTAACAGTGAAAAACTGAAAACAGTCTAAATGTCCAACAATCAGGCATTGGTTCAGTGAGCTTGTTGCCTTCAGAATGGCATTTATGAAGTGTGTGTGTAATAACATGGAAAATACTTATGATAGTGTGAGTGAAATCAGGGTATGGAGAAGTCGTACAGTCAGTATGAACTCAACTATGTGAAAAAGGGGGAAAAAAGGATTAGATGCAGGCAAAACAAAGAACAGTGAATAGGCCCAAAAGTCAATGCTTGGCGGGTGGGATAATTTTTTCTTCCTACTTTGCTTTATTTTCTAAATTTTCTTTGTTATTTTTACAACAGAATAAAATTCTGTGTAACGTTAGTTGTTGGCGATGCTGTAGATAGTGTAACGTACGTGAATGGACAGTTTTTGAAACAAAGGAGAGATGAGGGTATATGACTGCTCCTCTACCAAGCTAAAGTGAGGAGGCCCTGCGCAGGCGTCCAGTCTGGTTCCAGGTGTCTCACTGTAGCTAGTTACCTGTGGCAAATCCATGTGTCTCTCCAGACCTCAGCATCCTCCTCCATCAATGAAAAGGCTTCAGAATAGACGTCCTGGAAATGGACCCGATAAAACCAGAATGTCCAGGTTCTGCCCCTGCATACTCAGCCTTGAACTTGCCCAAAGACTTCACCTCTCTGAACCTCAGTCCCATCCATGAGCACAGTCTCCCCACTTTGCCCTTCCTGTGGGAACACACTCTTTAAGCTGTAAATCGCTATACATAGCTGGGAGTTTGTCTTGTTAGCCATGCCTCTCCTGCTCAGGCCTGCTTCGGCCCATCTGCTGTCATTTCTGCCCACTCGAGTTAAGCCATCTGTAAATAGCAAGACAGTGTTCTCTCTGATGGCTCTTGAGGCTGTGCCCTTTCTGCTTTTTCTGTAGCAGAGCCTGTTTGCCCACTCTCCAGAAACATGGCTGGGCAGATAGGAGCCTTGAACAGCTCCATCAGACATGGACCAGGCTCTCTCATGCTTGGCTTTGCCATGGTTGACCCAGCCTTGGGGTTCCCAGGCAGAGGGCAAACAGCTCCTTGGGAGTCCACAGTTGTAGGGTCCAATACAGTCCATAGTTTCAGCAGCGGTCTTGATGACCCATGCCCCAAAGCACTGCCTTCTCCAAGTTGGTAGAATTGCTCTTATTTCATTAAAGACCTACGTCCTGGGAAGAGAAAGTGGCCCCCACCAGCTGATCCCTGAGGCACTGAGTCATGACTATTTGGCTGCAGAATCCACTCCTCAGGGGGATTCAGGATTAGAATGTACAATTACAGAGGAAGTAAGAGCCTGAAAGGCCCTTGGAGACAATCTGGTCTACCTGCTCCTAGGACAGACAGAGACACCGAAGCCAGAAAGAGCCAGATGTGCCCTGGGTCACACAGCTGTCAGTAGCAGAGTTCAGATGGAAGCCCACTGTCCTGCCCACCCTCCCACACCCCTGGCTTGTGCATACAACGCAGTCATTACCTCTGTCACGGAGGGTGGGAGGAGAAAGACCCAGCAGAGGCCCAGAGAGGCCAGCCCATCTCTGTAGGGCTTCATGCCTTGGATGGGAGAGTTCTAATGTCCCCTTATCCCTGCCCACGGCCCTTGGCTCTGTTGTCTCCAGTGCTCCCTGATGACGAGGATTATGGGAGGCCGTGCACTGGGCAGGTTGCTCTCGACACCTGTCCCTGGATCTTTATGGCAGCCCCTACTCTGGCCTCTCTGAGGCAAGACTCCTGCTAGTAAACCCCAGGGATACCCCATGGTTCTCATGCTAAAGCCAACCCCTCTGCCTTACAAGGCCTTGTGACCCAGCTCCCATCTCCCTACTCTTCCTCATCTTGGTCACATGGAGCCTGCAGACCACAAGGTGGCATAGACTCTATCATCCAAACTGGGACACGTTGAAGAGCAGAGGGGGCTCGATGAGTAGTTATGCAGGAACACCTTGTGTAAACTGAGTCTGCCCCAGACACACCTGGATCTGTGCTCTTCGTGGCCAAGCCAGGTTCTGTTGTGACATGATTTGGGCAATGTTCCTATCATCTATTTTCCCATCCCTCTTCTTTCTACCTGGCAAATCCCTATTCATCCTTCAAGGCAAGTTGAAACCACACAGTTTCTAAAAAGTAAAGCCTTCCTTACCTCCCAAAGACAAGTTTAATTATTTTTGCCTCTGCGTCCAAATGGTTTGGTTAATACCTTTATTATAGCACCTGACATTTTCTTGGATCACGGTTTCTTAACTTTGGCACTTACTGACATTTTGGGCCAGGTAATTCTTTGTTGCAGGAAGGTGTCCTGTGCATCACAGAATCCTTTGCAGCATTTTCTGGCCTCCACCCACCAGATGCCAGTAGCAGCCCACCCTATCCCCATCTGATTGTAACAACTGAAAAATGTTTCCAGACACCAAGTCATCCCCAACTGAGAACCACCATCTTAATGCTGTATTTGTGCATCTTTTCTTACACTACGTGGTGATTTCTGAGAGAGTCTTTTATCATCTTCTGTGCTTGTCAGTTCCCAGCACATAGTAGGTGCTTAGTAGAAACTGTCTGCTGAATGAATGAATGACTTGAACAAGAAACCCAGAAAGGTGGCTGGGGTGCCAGCTCGGTTGTATGCATTCTCAGACATGAGCACTAGAGGGCAGAAAAGGCCTGCCAAAAAGCACAGAACCGAGGCAATCCCAATGCCAGAGCCCAGGGTCCCTCCCTGCCTGCCTCTGGGGGCCACAGTCTCTCCTGCTGGTGCCTTGTCACATCCCTGGCCTCTAAATAGGGGATTAGAGGCCGTTCCAAGGGCTGTTCCCGGGGCTTAGTGCTCAGACCTTCTCTTTCTTATCTATTCTCCTCCCTGTGTGATCTCGTCTAGGATCATGATTTTAAAAATCATCTACATGCTGATAACTCCCAAATTTATATCTCTAGCCCAGACATCTCCTCAAATCCCAGACATGTATTTCAATTGCTCCCTGAGTCTCCATGTGAAGATCTAATTAATAGGTCCCTGAACCTTAACACGGCCAAACCGAACTCGTGGCGTCCTTCCTTTCCCTCCTCCCCAGACCCACTCTTTCCCAGTCCTCACCATCTCAGCAAATGGTGACCCCATCCTTCCAACTGTCCAGGCCTAAACCCTCGGCCTCACTTTTCCTCTCACCCACCTACACTCAGGCTGTCAGCAGATACCCTAGCTTTTGCCTCTAACCCCCACGAGCATCTTATCTGTGCTAACACCTTGGCGCAGGCCACCATCCTCTGTCACCGGGGCTAGCCATGGCAGCAGCCTCCAGACTGGTCCCCTGATTTCACCTCTTGCCCTTTGTCTGTTCTCATGCAGCTGAAGAAATCCTAAGCCATGAGGACTCTGGTCCTACCACTTCTCTGGCGAAGTCTGCCACGGGCTTCCCTCTCTCTCAGACAATGACCAAAGAGCTTACGAGGCCAGCAGGGCCCACCATGCCCCACACCCTCCCTCCATCATGGTCGCTCTGACACCTCCGACAACCCCCGGCCCTCACCCCAGCACACTGGTTCCCTTGGCCTCCAGGCACGTCAGGTACAAGCCCACTCCCTGTGTGTTCCTGATAAACATACACCTTCTCCAGCTACCCTTCCCAGCCCTGCCTGTTGGCTTACGTCCTTCCACAGCAGTTACGGCAAGCTGATCTACCAGGTGTTTTAGTTTCTTGTCTGTTGCCTTTTCTTGTCCAGTTGTGTGCTCACTAGGGAAAAGGATTTTTTTTTTTAGTCTAGTTTGTCCACTGCTGTCTCCCCAGGGCAGGGCACGGAGTAAGTGATCAATACGTAGCTGTGGAGTGACGAATGAGGGAATGAAGACAGTGAGTGACGACAGATCCTGAGTTCACCAGGGAGAAATCCATTCTCAGCCCAGTTGGCTTTCCCGAGAAGAGGATCTTCCAAGAAAGAGTTGTCTTTGTCCAGAACAGATCACAGAATTTCCCTGGAGTGTGAGGAAAGTGCAGGAATGGGAGACTGACTGCTACTGGACACCTATTATGGGTTAAGAGGATGGACTCTGGAGCCGAATACATTGGGCTTAAATCCCAGTTTCACCACTTACTTCCTGTGGGATGCAGGCAAGTCCATTAATGTCTTTATGCCTCAGTTGTAGAACTGGAAATTGAGGATAGTAATACCAGCCTGGTAGGGCTGTTATGAGGATTCGGTGAGTTGATATACGCAAAGAACCCAGAATAATGATTGACACACAGCAAGAGCTCTGTAAGGTTCACGTGCCACTGTTGTGTGCTTTACATATCCCATTTGATACTTATAACAACACTGTTGGGTAAGTAATGTTACTAGCCCATTTTGCAGGTGAGAATGTTGACACTCAAAGGCAAATAGTTGCTTATACGAGGTCTCACAGTTAGTGAGAGATGACTGCAGTGCTGCTCCTTCTGACTTCATTCCCATCAAAATGGGGGTGGGTGTCCCCTGAGCCTCTCCTTCCTCTCATTCCTTGCTCTGGTTTCTGCTTCTGCCACCACCATCAAGGTGGCCTGTGCTTTACGGCCCCTGCTTTTTAGCTCCGGCCCAAGGGAAGTCACAAACTCTTTCTGACTCTCCAGCAAATCAGGCTGCATCTTAAAGAGAACTGCCATAAACACGAAAGCAACCAGGTTCCTCAGGTGGGGGATTGTGATCCTCAGCTGACTCCCCACCTGCCTCCTGTCCCCAGAAGAAGAGACCATCAGCCCGCCAGCAGACAGCACCTGTTCCTGCTGCACTCGGTACTCATCCCCTTCCCAGGCACTCCCCGACCGACAGAGATTCAGTGGGTCCAAGATGGAGCTGGAATCAGTAGGATCCAAGCTCCCAAGGCAATTTTTGTCTTGGGGAAGGATGAAAAAGACTGGCATAGACCTTAAGGGCATGGACTTTGGAGTCAGACTGCCTGTGGTTCAAACTCCAGCTCCATTCTTTGCTGTGTGACCCTGGACAGGCTTCTCAACCTCTCAGACCTTCGATTTTCTTCTCTGTGAGATGTGGATAATAAAACTGTCTAGCTTGTAGAGTTGAGTGAGGATTAAAGGAAATCGTGCGTGTAAAGTGCTTAACATGATAGCCAGCACTCAACAAACGTTATTATGGTCAATATTGTTATTTTTAGTATTATTCAAAGTGAAGCAGCCCAGATTTTCAGATTCCCTTGGACCCAAAGCTCAGTGCGTGTGCCTTCACACCTCGAGGGAGAGCTGACATGCACTGTCACGCTGGTCGTGTCTCCCTGGACCTCACAGACCCCACATAACTAGAACTGCATGTGCAGTTAGGTAAGGGGCCAGCACTGACACCCCAGCCCCTGCACTGAGGTGGGGAGGTACACAGAGGGGCGAGGCCAGCACTGGGCCCTGAGCCCGAAGCAAAGGCCCGGTGCCCAGGAGGGCCTGAGTAACACTTCCTGGCCTCGGGGAGCCAGGGCTGTATGCTGCAGATGGACTTGAAATGCAGCCTCTGCCCTGGAGTCATGCAGCCCTTCAGGGAATCAGAGGTTCTGGGGCTCAGAAGGTGCTGGCTCCGGCTTCAGTACTGTGTGACACTCTGGAAGAAAACAGAAAAGAACTGACTTCCTGATGGATATGGAGGCCGCCTCCTGCCACCTCCCATCCACCCCCAGGGTGGCCTGCTCTGACTCCTGCCCTCCTTCAGGAAGGGCAGAGGTGGCCACTTATTGGGGTGAGAAGATGCAGGGCATGCCGGCAGGTAGAGCAAAATGAGCCTCAGACAGGGAGTCAGAGCCAAGATGGAGAGATGGAGGGTCAGAGAGTGCGAGAGGGAGAGGACTGGGGGAGGAAGCAGCCCATGCCCAGCCCCAGCACAGCTTGCAACACTGCTCCTGCAGCCTGCCCCTTCTCTCCTCTCTCCTGCAGCCTGCCATTCACTGCTGAGCCATCCTCTCCCTCTAGTCCAGGTGGTTGGCTCATGCTGTTCCCTTGACAAGAACCCCTCTCCTGGCAAACCCTCTTTTACTGACTTGGCTAATTCCTCCTCATCTCTCAGATTTGACCTAACATCGTGCCCTGGAGAGCCTTCCTGAATGTTGCCTCCCCCGATCTGGTTGAGGGTCTTGTGGGCTCCCCCAGCAAGCTGTACACCAGACAACCCCTGCCCTGACCCCATAACAACATCTCCCAAGGACCATAACTGCCTCCTTGTGGGGCACTTCCTCACTCTAGACTGGGGAGAAGAGACGTGCTGTTTCCCGGCCTTGGCCTCATCCCAGCACCTCCCAGCTACTGATGGAAGTTCCCAAAAGGGGGCTGTTGCCGATACCACTCACCCGGCTTCTCAGCAGCACCTGGGTCCAAGCCTTTCCTACACCCCAGGATACATTTCCTCTGTTCACTCTGCTGCTCGTCCCACCAAGCCCCCAAGCCCAAAGCTGCAGCACCCCCGCCACCCCGCAAATTCTACACAGGCAAGCTAATCGGGAGGCCCCAAGGTTGGGGAAGAAGAGACTTGAGATGCAAGCAGAGGGGCCTGAGACGCAGGGAGGCCCGAAGGAGCAGCTGGGAACATCTGGGTGAGAGAAGGAAGTTGGGGAGTAGAAGAGGGGCAGGCGCACCGAGTGATGGCCAGCCAATAGAGCCGATCCGCAGGGCTGCAGCCAGCAGGGCCTGGAGACATCAGACCTGGCAGCTAAAATGCCCCATGAATATTTAACAGCCGTCAATATTTAATTAGTGCAGACAGATTAACTCTGAAATCACACACACTTGGGCTGGGCTCCCCCACTCCTGGAGGGGGAGTCAGAAAGAGAGGGGTGGGCCGGAGGGAGAGACTCTGTTCATCACCATATGGCCCCTAGCCTGCTCACCTTCCCCTCCCTCCCACCCCGGCCAACTCCCCCTGCAAAGAGCAGGCGACACTCACAAAAGTCAGAGGGGCAGAGACCCCCCCTGAGAAGCCAAGGGGAAGGTCTGTGTCTTGGGAGAGTCCTGGGTACAGGGAGTGAGGACAGTGCCAGGTAGAGGGACCAGGTCAGCAGCTGGGGCAGGAGGAGGTGGCACAGCGGCCCTTTCCACGGAAACTCCACCAGCTCAGCCGAGGGTGCTCTCCACATCCGCAGCCCCAAGAAGAGCCTGCCAGACCCCAGCCCGCCTTGCAGGAGCAGGTGTCATGGTGTAATTACTTCTGTGCCTGTGCCGTGCCTGGATTATGCTGTTTATTGCATCAGCAGTGGGACCAAGAGTCTTTTTATTCTCCTTGAGTTTCTTTGAGTTTTATCACATCTTGTGCCACTTTTTTATTTAATGCAGTATCCCTGGACTTCATCATCTGGTCGTAAAGTGCCACTGTTGTTGCCTTTTTTTTTTTTTTTATAAAAAACAATTTGGTCCAGGACTTGTAAAATGTCTGAGCCAGGCCTGGGATCTCCCCGCATCTCCATGCTGGAGTTTACATTCCATCACAAAGAGGGTCTCAGGTTCCACAAACAAGCCAACTTGCTTTATGACCCTGTGCCCTTGCGTGTCCTGTGCGTTCTGCCTTGAGCACCCTGCCCCTTCCTCTTCCTTCAAGACTTGACTCAGAGGTCTTTTTCCTCCAGGATACTTTCATTGATGTTCTATCTCATAACAATCCATTTCCTTCCCTGACTCTCCCAGGATGACCACTTCAAAGCCAGAAATCAAAACTTCTGAATACATCCTGCCTAACCTTGGAATCGGTACCTGGAGGGTGTTCAGTGATCTTCTTTTAACTTTAATGAATTAAAGTAAGAAAAGATTTCAGATATGGACTGGAGAACTGTCAAAGCACATTGTGTAGATGGCTTGTGTATCGGTTAGCTATGGCTGTGTAACAACCATAAAAATCTCAGTGGTGTATATAAGTTAGCCTTCATTCTCAAAGGTATTCAAGTCAGTTCTGATCTAAGTTCAGCCAGGTTTCATTCTCAAAGGTATTCAAGGCAGTTCTGATCTAAGTTCAGCCAGGTATATCCATTGCATGGATATACCACATTTTCTTTAACCATTCTCCCGTTGATGGACAGTTGGATAGTTTCCATTTGGAGCGATTATGAATAAAGCTGTGTGAGTATCTGTATGCAAGCCACAGCCCCACTTCTCACAGCAAGATGGAGGGTTGACTGGAAGAGCTTGTTCCAAGCGTCTGTCACCCAGCCTGGGCTGGTGGGCTAGCTGGCACATGCTCATTTTATCTCAGTGGCAGAGGTGTGGGAGGAGATGCCCAAACACCCAAAAGTTTCTGTCATATTCCTAACATCTCCTTGACCAAAGCAAGTCACATGGCCAAGCCCAAAAGTCAGGAAGCAAGGAAGTAAACTGAACATGGGATGAGGTCATGGAAAGGGTTAGAGGAGGGGGTATAAAGAAATGGACTGTATTTTAACTGACCACGAGTGAGTTCCCATCACCCCATGCACAAGATCCCAAAATGACAGGACCCCAGTGGGACAGGAAAGAGAGGAGTGAAGGGGCTTACACCTGTAGTCTCACCAGCTTCTTCTCACCTCCTCCCCACCCTTTTTCCCAGGGCACCTGGGTTAACAAAACAGCAACAGAGACAAAGTAAGAGTTTATAGAAGACACTGCTGTGAGCCACAGGTTATGGTACCAAAAGCAGAGAGAAAGGGGACAGAGCCAATGCTGAGAATCAAATCCAAAAACAGACACTGGATGTTGGAGGATAGGAGCCAGGGAAGAGGACAAATGACGAGCTGTAGCCATGCAGTTCAGGGAACAAGGCCTTAGTCCCAAGTCAGCAGGCCTGGCTACGACTATTTCCCCAGGTAGGATAAGGACTTTGGACTCTAAGACACTGAAAACCCCAATGACCCTGATGTCATCATTCCTCAACCTCTGCCCCGTTTCTTTCTCCTCAACTGGCACATTCTGAAATCTTCTCTAACCCCTCACAGTCAAAATGAGACTGCTCTGTCTATGTCATTAGACTCCCAAGGCTTCCAGGAAAAGAAGGATGATTCGAAGTAGGTCATTGGCAGGTGGGTGGTTGTCCTTCCTTCTGAGCTGTGGAATCCAATATTTATGGTCAGAATAAGCAGCTGGTAGATGGAAAAGAATCCTCTTCAAAATCAGAAAAATATGGGTTCAAGTTCTGGCACCACCATCTGCTTGTCAAGTCATCTTGGAGAGTCATATAAACTCTTTGAGCCTCAGCTTCCCTGCCTGTAAAATGGGCTGATCATAGTGACCACTTGGAACTGCAGAGGGGGCAGGGATTAAATGATAGAATGTGTGTAACACACCCAGCCTGGTGCCTGGCCCAACAAGGAGCTCAGCCTTGAGCTCAGCTCAAGGCTGAATGAAGATTCAGGAGCTTGAAGTGATATCAAGGAAGTGATATACACTTCCTTTCCCTTTTTTATCCCAAGCTCCTGAATCTTCATTGATCCTGCCTCCCCCACACCCAAAAACTATGAAATTAACATTTCTGCCAACAGTTTAATAATTTCCTCAGCTAATTCCCTTCAGGCCCCAAGGCCTGTATCCGGACATGGCGATTTGGTCCAGGTAGGCGTCATCCAAATGTTCTAAGTATTCTCTTTCCTACCTTTAATCAACTATATTGACAAGCCTTCTGTCCCTTTCTAATTGCCCGTCCCTAGGATTTTCTCTTTCCCTTGTTAAAGACCAATATTACAAAGCACTTCAGCAGCCCAGCCATTTTTATCATCATCATTAATTTTATTTCCCTTCTCATTTATTAATGGGCCAGGCGGCTTTCAAGTATCTCTTTTCCCCTGATATATTTGTAAAACGCCCTTCTTATTCCCTTTGGCGGCCCCAAGGCTCTCTGCAGCTTTTATTTCTTCCCTTGGCTGCCCTTCTATTTCTCTGAAGCCTTTGCTGACTCCAGACCTTTCTTTTGCGCCCCCCACCCACCTTCCTCGGCCCTCCACCTCCCTCCCTTCTTTCCTCCCTCCCTCCCCAGACTCGGTCGCAGGCCTGGTCTCCAAGCCTGTCTCCGCATGGAGCCCCGCAGGGCTCCGAGAGCAGGAAGGGTGTGCCAAGCTCCCACCCCATCCCTATTCTGCTCACACTCTGAGCAGAGAGGAGCTTTTATGCATGTAGAGAATCAGGAGGAAGGGACCAGAAAAGCCTAGGTCCTCCTTTTATTTACCCCTCATCCCTTTACCTCCCAGGACTCCTGATCAAGGGCTTCATACACAAGGGGCATCCCTTCGTTCATTTATTTAAAGCAACATTATTGAGATATAATTTACATACAATACAATTCACCCATTTAATCATTAAATACGATGATTTTTTTTTTTTTACATTTTATTTTTTATTGCATTTTAGGTTTTGGGGTACATGTGAAGAACATACAATATTGCTGCATAGGTACACATGTGGCAGTGTAATTTGTTGCCTTCCTCCCCTTCACCTATATCTGGCATTTCTCCCCATGCTATCTCCCCCCAACTCCCCACCCCCCACTGTCCCTCCCCTATTTTCCCCCAACATACCCTAGCATATAGTGCTCCCCTCCCTGTGTCCATGTGTTCTCATTGTTCAACACCCGCCTATGAGTGAGAACATGCGGTGTTTGATTTTGTGTTCTTGTGTCATTTTGCTGAGAATGATGGTTTCCAGGTTTGACAATTAGAGAAAATGTCTGGATTACAGTCCAAGCCCTTGTATATATGTGTGGCCTTGGACTATTTCCTTTTTCTTTTAAATCACTTTTAATTGCAGATGTTACTTTTCTCTGGGGGCTCGGTATAACACTTTTAACAATTCCTTATCCATATCCATATCTATTCTGCTGATGGGGTTATTCACTGTCCTCTAACCATGTAATTGACTTTTATATGCTGTTTAATGGTTGTGAAATAACGGTTTACTAAAACAGTTGATCACATGCATTTCTCTCTATCTGTAATCTGAATCTCCTAAAAATCCTTTTTTTCCATTCTCTAATTACAGAAATGTAAGCCTACCTTCAAAGGTGAAGAATTAGAAAAATGTAAGGACCCCACTGGAACAATGAAAACATGATATCAGATATGGGAATTTCACTTTAAGCATGGATTTAATTTAAATAAAGGGACATTAAGGTGTACCATTGGAAATTAAGTTTTTGATCATTCAGGTGTTTTGCTGTGTAAATCACCTTCTCTTTACTAGTAAGAGAAGATAAAAGATAAACAATTTTTTATCAGGGTCTTAAAACGCGTATATATTTTTCTCCTCCACCACTCTTTCCTCTTCCCTCTCTTATTTTGCAACTTACTTAGGTTAAGAACTCTCAAGTGAGACTAAAGACTTAACCCTACACTATCAGACTTGATTTCCTGTATCAAATTTTCTTGTCTTTCATTCTAAAAAATAGGAAACACAGAGGAACTATTACTTGCCGATAAGTTATATTGTTATTCATCTAAATATAAACTTTTATGACTATCAAAAATTATGAAACATTTATCAGGTTAAGACAGATCATAAAGAATGACTGCCTTGAGAAATTACACTGGTTAAAGATTGTAATCATTATTAATCCCTTCAAATGTATTTACATTTTGCAAGACTGCTGAGGTTTTCTGCCTAAAGCTCAGTTTTTGTGTCTCAAACAATAAATAAACAAACACAAATGGTTTTAAGATGAACAATTCATTCAATTTTGCAAAAAAAAAGTAAGCTTGAAAATAATCATTGAAAAAGTGTTTCTGACAGTCTTAAACTTATTTTCATCACTTCACCTAAATACTGATCTCTTTTGTAGTTTTCTGTAGGTTCCTAAGGAAATGGTTTTTCCTATATTACCATTATTATTATTAATCAAAGTTAATTATTCACTTCTACTGTTTTCTTGGTACTCTCCAGGAATATACATAGAAGTTTTTCATCTTTTCTAGTGAAGAAGCCTCACAAATAAATTCAACTTGGGAAGTGTTATAATAATGGTATACACTGTATGATTCATGTAACAAATGTGTTTAGTGTTTAGTATTCAACGTTGAGTATAATTATTTGGATAGGTGCTTTGCATATATCCCATTTAAATATTTTCTTGAGAGCAAGGATTATAATATCTATAGCTATGTGATATTGAAAGTGTTTTTGATCTCTGTTTAGTTTTTTGAATTTGCACAATGAGGATGGTAAAGCATCTATATCATTGAGCTGTTGGATGAATTAAATAATCACTTAGGGCATAGACCAGAAAATAGAAGGAGCTGGTAGGAATAACAGTAGTATTATTCTGCCTATAAATCCCGAATCATGAGGATGCCTTGTGCCTTACATATATTGCATACATTTGGTTGAATGAATAATGATAAATTGTTTCAATGCAAAGGGGCATTAAAGCATCCTGTAAAGTGGGCTGAGCTACATTCAACTGGTTTTGAGCACAAGCTGCATAAGCCCAAGCTTGCTACCCCATAAAGTTTTGTTTGCTGTTTTAATGTTATCAACTGCATTGTCTCTCTCTGTAAAATGAGAAATATACTAAAACCTGCAGCACCAGATGGTATAAGACTTAGATAATTTTATTAATGCAAAAAAGTATAATTCTTAATATAAAATACTATACTCATCATAGAGCAGTAATGATTTTTATTAGATTTCATAAGTAATTTGGCCCCCTGCTTTTTCTGAATTTGATGCAACATAACATGGAAAAACAAGATAGTGCTGTTTTGTTGTTGTTCTTAAATTTCTTGTGACATATTTTTCACTTTCTGATTTTTAATAAGGTAATAGTAACTGCTGTTTTAAATGTTTGACATTTCATAACATTGTTGTTTCCAAGAAAGACAACACTGAAGCTGTATTAGTCCATTTCACACTGCTATAAAGAATACCTGAGACTGGGTAATTTGTAAAGGAAAGAGGTTTAATCCACTCACAGTTCAGCATGGCCTAGGGTGGGTCTCAGGAAAATTACAATCATGGTGTACGGAAGGCAAAGGGGAAGCGAGACATGTCTTCTCATGGAAGCTGGAGAAAAGAGAAAGCATAGGGGAAACTGCCACTTTTCAAACCATCAGACCTTTCGAAAACTCCCTCACTATAATGAGAACAGCCTGGGGGAAATGGCCCGTATCATCCAATCACCTCCCACCAGGTCTCTCCCTAGACACGTGGGGATTACAATTTGAAATGGGATGTGGGTGGAGGACACAGAGCCAATCCATATATCAGAGGAATAAACAAACCTGGCCTCAAAACCAGCCACAACTTTGAAACCAGTGGTGCCTTCCAGAGCCCAGGCAGAATCCTGCCAGTTAGACTCTCCTGCCTACCCAGGCGTGTCCCCTTTTCCTTGAGATTTACTGGCTCAGATACCCAGGCACCATTGAGACCTCTGAATATATCTTATCCTTGTTTGTTTCTTTCTGTCCCCAACCCATTCACACAAATTTGCTCTCCCTTCTCCTCAGCCCCTTGTACAACCCACATGAATATATATTTGAGAATGCATCTAATTTGCAAATACTGTATAGAAAAGTATAGAACTTTTCTTTTTATTCTTAGAAGCCTGAGCACATTTCAACTATGATCTTAGATGTGGTTTAGGAATGAACTGTACATGGCATTTTACATAACATTTAAAACTTTTAGAATACAAATTTTCAATCAATCCCAAAAGGCACATCTACTGGTCAGAATTTTTTTTTTTAATATGTTAAAATATTTCCATTGATTATTGGGTGACAGAGGTTGTTTGGTTATGTGAGTAAGTTCTTTTGTGGTGGTGTGAGAGATTTTGGTGCACCCATCACTCGAACAGTGTACGCTGCACTGTATTTGTATTATTTTATCCCTCACCCCCTTCACACCATATCCCCTAGAGTCCACAAAATCTATTGTGCTATTCTTATGGGAGTTAAGGAGTTCTTATGCATCCTCATAGCTATGCATTCTCACAGCTTAACTCTCACATGTGAATAAGAACATACAATGGCTGATTTTGCATTTCTGAGTTACTTCATTTGGAATTATAGTCTCCAATCTCACCCAGGTTGCTGTGAATGCCATTAATTTATTTCTTGTTATGATTGAGTAGTACTCTATCAGATAGTTACACCACAGTTTCTTTATCCAACTTGTTGGTTCATGGGCATTTGGACTGGTTCCACCTTTTTGCAACTGTGAATTATGCAGCTGTAAATATACATGTGCAAACATCTTTTTTGTATAATGACTTCTTTTTCCTTGGGTAGATAGTAGTGGAATTACTGGATCAAATGGTGGTTCTTTGAGTTCTTTAAGGATTCTTCACACTATTTTCCACAGTGGTTGTACTAGCTTACATTCCCACCAGCAATGTAGAAGTGTTACCCATTCACCACATCCATGCCAACATCTACTATTTTTAGATTTTGTTGATGGCCATCCTTGTTGGAGTAAGGTGATATTGCCTTGTGGTTTTGATTTGCATTTTCCCGATCATAGTGACGTTGAGCATTTCATCATTTGTTTGTTGTCCATTTGTATATCTTCTCTTGAGAATTGTCTATGTCCTTAGCCCACTTTTTGATGGGAGTCTTTGTTTTTTTCTTGCTGCTTGTTAGAGTTCATTGTAGATTCTGGATATTAGTCCTTTGTCAGATGTATAGATTGTGAAAACTTTCTCCCACTCTGTGGGTTGTCTGTTTAATCTGCTGACCATTCCTTTTCCCAGTCAAAAGCTTCTTAGTTTAATTAAGTCCCAGCGATTTATCTTTGTTTTTATTGCAGTTGCTTTTGGTTTCTTGGTCATAAAATCCTTGCCTAAGCCAATGTCTAGAAAGGTTTTTTCAATGTTATCTTCCAGAATTTTTATAGTTTCAGGTGTTAGATTTATGTCCTTAATCCATCTTGAGTTGATTTTTGTATAAGGTGGGAGATGAGAATCCTGTTTCACTCTCCCAGAGCCATTCGTTGAAAAGGGTGTTCTCTTTCTCCACTTTATGATTTGTTTTGCTTTGTCAAAGATCAGTTGGCTGTAAGTATTTGAGTCTATTTCTAGGTTTTCTATTTTGTTCCCTTGGTCTATGTGCCTATTTTTTATACCAGTACCATGCTGTTTGGGTAACTATAGTCTTGTAATACAGTTTGAAGTCAGGTAATGTGATGCTTCCAGATTTGTTTTTTGTTTAGGTTTGCTTTGGCTATGTGGGCCCTTTTTTGGTTCCATATAAATTTTAGATTTTTATTTTTCTAATTCTGTGAACAATGGTGATGGTATTTTGATGGGAAGTACACTGAACTTGTAGATTCTTTTAGCAGTATGGTCACTTTCACAATATTGATTCTACCCATCTGTGATCATGGGATGTGTTTTCATTAGCTTGTGTCATCTGTAATTTTTTTCCGTGTTTTTTTGTAGTTTTCCTTGTAGAGTTCTTTCACCTCCTTGGTTAGATATATTCCTAAGTATTTTTTTGTTTGTTTTTTGCAGCTCTTGTGAAAAGGGTTGAGTTCTTGATTTGATTCTCAGCTTGTTTGCTGTTGGTGTATAGAGGAGCTACTGATTTGTGTGCATTAATTTTGTATCTGGAAACTTTGGTGAATTCTTTAATCAGTTCTAAGAGCTTTCTGGAGGAATCTTTAGGGTTTTCTAGGTAAACAATCATATCTACAGTTAAGCTTGACAAGAGAGATATTAGATCTTCCTTGAGGTGAATATATTTGGGATTAAAAGTAGAATTTTGTAAAAAATAAAATAAAATAAAATAGAAACAACAACAATAACCATACTTTATTATCAGTAAGTCTCTAATTCACCTATGTAAAAGAAAATTCCATTAAGTAAAAAAAAAAAAATTTAATTGTATGAGATCCCATGTTTTGTGATGGATACAATTTCTACCAAGAATTCACTTGACTCCTTGTATCCCAGTAAAATACATTAGTTGGCTTAAGTAAATTACTTTTCTCTAGAGAATGCCAGACCAGTGTGATTAATGAAGCAAGAATCTAGGGCAAGTGATAATATTAATGTAAATGCAGTAATCAAATGCATTGATCTCTTCAACTTTCTACAAATATAAAATCACAAAATTCTACTGATTCATTACTGTGTCAGTTTCCTTCATTATGAAATTTATCATCAAGTTTCTATTATGGAAAAACTACAGTTCATCTTCAGTGATACATTATACTACCCATCTCTGTTTTGTTAAAAGCTGTGTTTCCATCCCATGTAATGTAAAATAATCAAACACTGTCTCTATTAAAGGCATTATTTTTCTCTTCTTTATCACCTCTAGAATTGGGAAAGTTTTTATATTACATATGATGCAGAGAATCTTTATTGGAATTACAAAGTTAGCACAAATCTCCAAAGAAGCTATGCTATTTAAACATGATGCTACTATAACTTGTTACATTTCCAATATTTGCACTATCCCCACATTCTTGATGCAGTCCCACAGAAAGTGCATGCCTAGGAAATATTCACATGAGAAAATGTATCAAATTTGTTACAGAGAAGACTGAATCTCATCTCTGATTTCAGCAGCAAAGATATGTATTGGGAATTAATAGCCTTTAACATCATAAAATCCTGACAATTTATTCTTCAATTTAAAATGTATTTATATATTATAATATTATTTTTTAAACTCATATAAATTATTGGTGTAGTTAAATAGATTTTAAAAAATATTAAGATACATAGAATTAAAAATTTAAGTTGGCCGGGTGCAGTGACACATATCTGTAATCCCAGCACTTTGGGAATCTGAGGTAGGAGGATCACTTGACGTCAAGAGTTCAAGACCAGCCTGACCAACATGGAGAAACTCCATCTCTACTAAAAATACAAAATTAGCTGGGTGGGTATGCCTATAATCCCAGCTACTCAGGAAGCTGAGGCAGAATTGCTTGAACCCAGAAGGCGGAGGTTGCGGTGAGCCGAGATCATGTCATTGCACTCCAGCCTGGGCAGCAAGAACAAAATTCCATCTCAAACATATATATATATATACACACACACATATGTTTATGTGTGTGTGTGTGTGTGTGTGTGTATATACGTGTGTGTGTGTATATATATATGCACATATATACACACATATGTGTGTGTGTGTGTGTATATATGTGTGTGTGTATATATATATATATATGTTGAAAGTTGTTTTAAGTCACCCTTTGCCAGCAAGAAGGCTATGTATACCTAACTCTTAGATGCAAAGCAAACTATAAACTTAAAGAATGAGGTACTAGGCCCTTAAAGAATGGGGTAGGAGGCACCAACCCTGCCATGCAGTTGAAAAATCTATAGCTTTCGACTCTCCCAAAACTTAACTGTTAATTGCTTATTTGGATGGTGAAAAGCTCATTTCACAAATTTCAAATTATTGTACATTTTATTGCATCTGATGTTTTGTTCTTATACATAATATTTGGTGAATATCTTTATAGATAGCTCTTTCAATATATTCATGCCCATTTTTATTAGGTAAGTGAACTTTAGTCATTTGTATATTCCCAGCAATTTGTTTATTTTTCCAGGTTTGAAATTTATTAGTATAAATTTGACATCATAAAATGTACAACTTACAAGATTTTCAATCTGAGCATATTACTGTTTTAAATTTTCACAGCATGAAATTCATTTATCTCATTTTTTGAATTACACTTAGCAGAGTTGGGTTTGTTTTTATATCAATTCTAAAAATAGTGCTTGTATTTCTCTATTAGTCTTCCTGGATTTGTTATTGTTTTTGCAATTAAAATTATAAATTTCCATCAAGTATTACTTTAGTAGGTTTTTCATATTTTAACACATAGTATTCTCTTTAATTTTATTTTTCAAACATTACATAAATTTCCTGTTTTAAAAGTATATGAAGGGTGGGCATGTTGGCTCATGCCTATAATCCCAGCACTTTAGGAGGCTGTGATGGGCAGATCACTTGAGGTCAGGAGTTGGAAACCAGCCTGGCCAAGATGGTGAAACCCCATCTCTCCAAAAAAATGCAAAGATTAGCTGAACACAGTGGCACACGCCTGTGGTTCCAGCTACACAGGAGGCTGAATCACTGGAACCCAGGAGGTGGAGGTTGCAGTGAGCCAAGACGGCACCGCTGTCCTCTTAGCCTGGGTAACATAGTGAGACTCTCTCCAAAAAAAAAGCAGTATATGAAAATTACTGAAAAAACAAATCACCAAGATTCCATCACTCACTAATACCATTTAGTAAATACTGTTGAATGAAAATGGAAAGTTTCATCTCAGTTATGTTTGGAAGCATTTTTCGTAGGCACTGTGTTATTTTTCTTGGTTTGTTTTCACTTAGTCTCAAGCATAGTAAGACCTATACACACGCAGTATTTGTCTAACAGTGTACCCTTTACCCTACTTATGTAGCCAAACCTAGCACATTTAAATAGTAGTTTGGCTACTACAAATAGCTTTGAGTAAATTAGAGTGGGCATTGACAAGTTGCAGTTGTCTGGACAAAGTGGCCTACTCTTTGCAACTTCTTGCTCTGATTGAATACATCTTATTAATTACTTGAAAAATGTGTATTCTCATGAGGCTGTGACACTGGGATCCTTTCTATCTCAGTTCCATATCATGCCTTATGCATGGCTTTTATTTTTTCTGGGATGCCAGTCTACTTTCTCTTTCCTTGCATCTGTTTCATAAGGTTTTCATTCTCTGCATAAATTTAGAAATATTGTTTGGCATGAGATGAGAGAGAGAAAGAAGTATATTACTGACTTCTTCACAAAGCAGCTCCCGTGTGGTACTGATACTTAGGTCCTACACCAAAACTTCCTAACTAGTTCTGTAAGAGAAGAGTTGTAAAGATCTAAGTAATCCGTGATGTAAGCAGTTACTCTCCTATGTATTCTATACTGTTACTAGGTAACGTATTCTTGTTGGTATAATTGAAAAAATAGTCACTCCTATAATTTGTTGTATTCAGGGCTTCACATGGGGAACTTTATTTGACAAAGGCTGGTTGTCAAGAGCTTGAGATATTCTTAATCCTGTGGGTGGGGAAACCATGGTTGTAGAGGGACAACAACCCAGCTTTCTTGTTACAGAAACCTATCTGGGTATCTAGGTAATAAAACTGCCTTCGAGAGAAACAGAAAATATCACCTTATCTTTTTCACATAGATTTTTGTGAAATGAATTGACTTATGTTATAAAGTTGTGTCCATATATGCTTTCCTCCATTAACTACTTTAAAAACATTTTTTAGTGACTACTCTGTCTGGACTCTGCTTTTAAAATTAATTGTTATTTTTTTTTCCAAGCTGTAATTTCTCTCTTTTTAACTTCTTTTGTATTTTACAAGGAAGTTGAAAAAAAAATTTCTTCAAAATTACTCTCTATGTAGCATTCAGTAGTGGAAGTGTTTGCAATTTCTTAAAAGGATGAGAATTCAATACTCTTTTAATTTCTACCATTAATCCATGTTACTCCCAAATGAGAGGAGAGTTTATTACTTGAGTTATTTGATTGATTATTTTTGTTGCTTCAATCTAATTGACAAAGAATAAGAAATTAGTGCCACCTGTCTGTTGGTAATTTTAGCCTTATCATATTCAGTAGCATATTTTTCTAGAATTGTTAATAAATTATGCAATTTATTAACAGTTTTTAACAGAAGCAGCTTTGACCTTTTCATTTTTCCTGATATAGTCCTACAAGCAATAGCTTCTCATATTATCACTGAGTTTGTGTCCCCTCCATATCCAGTTTCATTCCATTTGTTTTTGACCACTTCCTCTATAAGAAGTCATTTTCAATCTATGTGCAGACAACATGAGGACACTATTCTTACATTCTGATGTCAAGATACTAAATTTTGATTGAAGTTCCAGGTCATAACAAGTCAGAAAACATTATGTACTGTATTTTCTCAGCTCAGAATCAAATATGTTTGCCATAACATCTCTCTTCTTGCTACATATATGTTAAAATACTTACTACTTTTCTTAATTTAACCTAATCAATTCACTATTTTGGCACCTGTTGTACTCCACCAAAATTTCATGGAATAGGACTTGGGAATTTCTGAAGTTAAAATTAAAAACGTGATACGTATTCAAAGATAGTCCCTTTGCTGTAACTATCTACTTACTAGAAATAGAGAATCTATATTTCTCAAATTATACTGAATCTTCAAGAACGTTATATTCAGTTGATGGGACAATTACTAAATAGCAATGTTATGATTTCTACTTTCGTTTAGAAGATTAATCTTCACTTTTAGTATTTTTCAAAGCAATCATCTCAATCGCTACAAAATAAGCTTGTGGTCCCATGAAATGTTTTATCCATTTGTTAGCTGTATTTCAGTGTGTTTTGTAACTCTTTCAACATATATATATATATATATACACAACATATATATATATTTCAACATATATATATTCTATACAGAACATATATATAGATATTCTATACAGAACGTGTATATATATACTCTCTATGTAGCATTCATTAGCATTCATTAGTGTATATATATATATATATATATATACACACACACACACACATCCTGTATAGAATATATATGTGTATATATATATATAAAACTCTATGTAATATATAGTCTGTATATGTATATATATAATATTTTAACCATTACTGACAAAGTGGGGCATTGAGATTTTAAACAAGAAGTGTGGTATTAATTACTATAGCCCAGTAAAGTATAATTGTCAAGAAATGAGATGAAGAGGAAAGCCAAAAGACACCCAGAGTGGAGTCAGAGGGCAGCGAGTAAGAGGCAGCAATATCACAAAAACTGTGAAGAAAGCAGAAGCCATCCCACCCGGAGGCTGAGGTTGCACACACGGCAGGTGGTTGTAGGAATATCTTAAACAGAGATGGAAGAAGAGATGGCGAAGGACAAGGCATCAGTGATGTGACACTGAATGTGTCAAATCTGCATGAGTTTTCTATTGCTGCTCTAAGAAATAACCAGAAACATAGTGCCTTAAATTGAATCTATTATCTTAAAGTTGTGTAGGTCAGAAATCTGCAAGAGGTCTACAGGTCTGCATTCCTTTGGAGGCACTAAGGAATAGTTTATTCGCTTGCCTTTTCCAACTTTTTAAAGTTGCCAACTAGCTGCCACCATCACCACCTTCAAAGCCAGCAATGTTGGGCCCGCTCACCTCTGGTCATACAAAATGTAATCAAATCAAACTAGTGTGGCTGAGATGTTTGTGATGGCAATAAAGTGCAGTAACAGCTACATAAGATGTGTTTACAAGAAACGGTGCAGTAAACAACCATTATTTGTTTTGTTTTTTAATATTTTCATTTGTTCATTTCTTCATTTGACTTCTTATATACCATGCACCATTGCAGGTGGCAAAATTAGTTTGTCTTTTTTTTTTTTTTCTGAGAAAGGGGCCTTGCTCTGGTCATCCAAGTTGGAGAACAGTGGTGCAATCATGGATCACTGCAGCCTTGAACTCCTGGGCTCCAGCAGTCCTCCCACTTCACTGTCCAAAGTAGCTGGGACTGCAGGTGCATGCCACCGATGGCTGGCTGATCTCCAGGGTTTTTTTGTAGAGACAGGGTTTTTCTATGTTTATCAGACTGGTCTTGAATTTCTGACTTCTAGTGACTCCTTACGCCTTGGCTTCCTAAAGTACTGAGATTATAGGTATGAGCTGCCAATTCTGGCCTTTTATTATTTATGTATGTATGTATGTATGTATATATGTATGTATTTATTTTTGCTTATTTGCTTTCTTATGTCTGTTTTTTCATTTTCTTTTCTTTTTTTTTCTTCAGAAAATGACTACTCTAAACCAGGCCATCTGATAGAGATGAGGATAGAGTAATAAACCAAGATGTGCTGGGTTTTTTCTATTTTCAGCATTTACAACCTATAAAAGAGCCAGACAAAGAGATAAGTTCTCATAAAAGTATGAAGAGATGATAAAAGTAGTTAAAATTCATGAAGCCTATAACAAAATGATAATCCAGATTAAGGTTAAGGAATGAGAAATGCCTTTTAGGAAAAGTTACGTGTAAGCTGACACAATAAAAATGAGAAGGAATTACCCAAGCAAACAAATGGAGGCAATAGTATCATAGCACATGAACCAGAATTCCCATTCAGCCAAGCGTCTCTTTCTCATGATAGTGTATCATCCATGCTTTCGAAGTGAGGGGATCTGACTCTCTGA
Organism: Cheracebus regulus; assembly: GCA_963574635.1. Taxonomy (NCBI): domain Eukaryota; kingdom Metazoa; phylum Chordata; class Mammalia; order Primates; family Pitheciidae; genus Cheracebus; species Cheracebus regulus. Next base: position 55,152 of record CAUYQU010074467.1, read on the forward strand.
TTTCTTATGAGTCATTATAGTAAACATCCGATAATATAATTTTAAATCAACAATATTTTAACAGGATGAGGTTTTTATCCTTTAAAATAAAAAAATATTGAAATAAAACTATTTATAGGCTAATCAGCAAACATCATCTTTGTCAAAATGTTCAGCAAAAGAAACCATGGACGCTACTATTTAACACACACATTCACTACTATCACTTTCCATAATACGAGCAGTACTGTTTCTATAGTGGCTATGAAGAACATTTCTGGTTTTTATGTATCCTACTTTTAATAGTTTATTTTTTAAAGTATGTAACAAAATATATTTCTGCCAGTATATTTTCAAATAGGATATTATAGACATATCTCAGAAATATGGCAATTTCTGTTGCAGAACACCTCAATAGAGAAACACTGTAATGAAGCAAGCAACGTGATATTTTTGTGTTTCTTAGTCCATATAAATGTTATATTTACACTATACTGTAGCTTATTATATGCGCAATAGCATTATGTCTAAAAATACAAGATATGTAGCTTATTTCCTGCCTTCTCCGAGGAGAATATTCACCCATGGTGCTTGGGGCTGCAGCATTTACCCCAAAATAACTTTGTCACAAAATATCTTGCTTTTATAATTATTTTCACAAAACTCTAGTATATCGACTTTGGAAACAAAAGCATTCTGTTTTTAGTATGGTATTTTCATTCACAAAATGTAGTAATTCTCGTTCACTAAAAATACCAAATCCTAAGAAACGGAGCATTTCTACACGTGATGTTAACAGCGTTCTTGAACTACTGACTGAAGATTCATTTGACGAATCCGAGTTTTCCAAAGTAGACAATTCTGATGATTTAGCTAATTCTGACGTTAGTTCTGTGTCGAATTACCTCCAAGAACAGTTTTTATATTTCATTTTCGCATCGAAAAAAATCAGTCAGATTTGCTTCAGGCTCAAAGAACATGTTTATGTAAAATTAAATGAGCACTGGCAGTGAACTGCACTTTTTTCCTTCCAAACGGGAAAAGAGTTCATCAAAAATACTTTATTACTGAAAATGCTAATAATCTTCTGAGCCTTCAGCAAGTTGTAATCTTTTAGCTAGTGGAGGTTCTTTCCTGATGATGACAGCTGCTGACTCATCAGGGTGGTGGTTACTAAAGTTTGGAGTGGCTCTGGCCATTTCTTAAAACAACAATGAAATTTGCTGCATGGATTGTCCCTTTCACGAAAGATTTCTGTGTAGCATGCGATGCTGTTTGATAGCATTTTACCCACAGAGAAACTTTCGAAATTGGAGACAATCCTCTCAAAGCCTCCTGATGCTCTATCAACTACGTTTATGATATAAATATATTCTAAATCCTTGGCTACCATTTGACTTCTTTCTAGCTGTGAAAGTTCTAGATGGCATCCTCTTCCAACAGAAGACTACTTCGTCCGCGTTGAAAATCTGTGGCTTAGTGTACACATCTTCATCCATGATCTCAACTAGCTCTCTGGACAACTTGCCGCTTCGCCTTGCACTTTTATGTTACAGAGATGGCTTCTTCCCTCCAACTCATGAACAGACTTCTAGCTTTAAACTTTTCTTCTCTGCTTCCTTTCTGAGTCTTCATAGAATTCAGCGTTGGGGCTGTGCACTGGCTTAGGCTTTGGCTTAAGGGAATGTTGTTAGTTTGATCTTCTATCCAAACCATTCTTTCTCTGTATTAGAACTAAGCTTTCTTTTTGTTCTTACCTTTGGTGCTTCCACTGAACTAACAGTTTTAATTTCCTTCAGAACTTTTCTTTGCATTCACAACGTGGCTAACTGGTGCAAGAGGTCTGGCTCTCAGACTATCTCTGCTTTAGAGATACCTTCCTCACTAAGCTTCCTCATTTCTAGCTTTTGATTTAGTGTGAAAAGCTGTGAACTCTTCCTTTAATTTGAACTCTCAGAGGTCACTGAAGGTCATTAATTGTCTCAATTTCAATATTGTTGTGTCTCAGGAAAAAGGAAGGCTCAAGGGGAGGGAGAAAGCTAGGGGATCCGTCGAATATTGAAGGATCTATTAATTAGGTCCACTGTTTTATATGGTCACAGCTTATGGGGCTCCAAAACAATTAAAATACTAACATGAAAAATTACTTATCACAAGTCAACGTAATAGATATAATAATAATGAAGTTTGAAACATTATTAGAATTACGAAAATGTGACACAGATACATGAAATAAATGCTTGATGTAGGGAAATGGCACAGATAGACGCTCAAATCTTCAATTTGTAAAAAATGCCATCTCTGAGAAGTGCAAGAAAGCAAAACGCAGTAAAACCAGGTCTGTCGGTATTGTGAAACTTATTTCAATTAAAAATATCCCTGTCCCTTTACTTTGAAAGCATTCAACATAGGAGCACATATAGGACCTTCAGGCAACATGTTATGCAATATCATTTGGCTGCAGAAATTAAAAATTTTACCAGGCAAAATTAGATGTACACTCTAAATTTGAAATCATATTTTTTTTTACTAACATGGGTCTTTTCATGTGTAATTAAAACATTTTTAAAAAGATATTTTAAACAAATAATGATTATAAGCAAAATATTATTCTTTGTAAATTACATTTTCAGAGAGTAAATTATAAAGAATTAGTTTCATGAATAATACGTGTAACATAATCATTTAATATTAAAAATAACATTGGGAATAAATAATACTAACTTTTATGTAGGCTAAAGAGAAAGCAGCAGATGTTTGGTTGCACAGGAAAAATGATACCAATGACTGTTTTGGTTTTTTAGTCTCATTATTCACTGCATATAAATCGGGAAGAAATAAATTAAGTCTATAATATATAGTGGGATTATGGACCTGACGTAAGGTAAATACATGCTTGCAGTAGCCATTACATATTTCCAACATTCAGTTACCCAAAAAGAAGTGAATCCAGTAAATTAAAATTTCAGAATGGTTACCAAAATCAGAGGAACCATGAGTGAAATTTTCTAATAACTTTGAGTTTGGCTTGTTTTTCTAAAATACGGAATAATTGAAGAATTAAAATATAGCTGAGACTAACGGAATATTATTAGTTGTTTTGGGAATCAAAAGCAAGATATCTCTTTTGAGTTTTCCAGTTTTTCCGAAGACACACTCTAGATTTTATAGATGTATAATGTCATGTGTGCATGTGTTTGTAATTATGTAGGGAGAGAAGGAGAGACAGAGAGAAATAGAGAGAGATTAAGAAAAATAATAATAAGCAAAGATAGGTCAACTGGTATTAATCCAAAAACTACAATTATTTTCAGCATTTGTGACGAAACTTAAATTCTTTTGACTGCATTTGATTGCCCCGATATTTTCTCTAATAAAATATCTAGCCATCAATTTTTGTAATATTTGCACATTCAAAGTCTTATATGAGATTTAAGCCTGTGATTTAGTAGTACCCTGTTTGTTTTTTTTCTGAAATTGCATGGGTGTTTTAGTTCTTATCATACTTGATGAATGGAATTCAGGACAATCGTGCATAATACAATATTTTTCAGTGTCCCACATGCACTCCTAGTGACCTCTCAACCATTCCTGTATATGAATAACACTTGCTTTATTTAGATGAAATAGACTAGATTCTAATTTTTTTCAACAAATCAATACCAAATACTTTTATAGACTTTAATAAACATTGGATATTTCCAGAAATTCATTGTAGAGCTGTTCAGTGTTGGGGAAAACCAGGAGGTCAGTAGCAGCGTTGCTATCCGTACTTTCATTCTTGTTAAAACACATTTGTGTTCACTCAACTGCAATTGTGCTTCTACATTTGGAGCAAGCATTTGGCACTTTTTGTTTTTGCTGGTCTAGGAAAGTGTGAAAATTTATTTTCCTATGTATTTTATTTCTGAATGGAACCACTGAAAAACCTTTATTGAAATCACATTTGATCTCTTAGGTCAAGGACCATGGCTATAATTACATAAATGAGGGGAGTGTAGGTATTACTTTAAAAGAAAAAATAAGTCTTAACATCTACTTAACATTCACTTTACAATAAGTGAACTTATTCTACTGAATTAAAGAGAGTGCTGTTCACGTTTTTTAAAAAATGTGTGTGACCATAAAGTTGGTTAATGGCATTTTGCAAGTAATAAGTCCTCTGCAATAAAATTAATCTAAGTCTACTTTAAAAAAAAATCCCTTAGAAATATGATTTACAAAATCATTGCCCTTCATAATTCAGATATTTTTCTGTTAAAAATTGAAACAAAATATTAAATAATTCTTTATAATTTTGTGCCCCCCAAAAAGATGTATTTAAGGTTCTTAAGAGATTACTTGATATTCCTAGGTTATTAAAAATGGTTAACAAGAAAAGAACCTTAAATGATGATTAGCTGTGTCTAATATCTCTGTTTTCAGGAGTAATTTAGATCAATTATTAAAAACAAAAAAAATAGGTACACATAAATGATATAAATGTTGCAGATAACCTTTTGGTTTAACTTCAGATCTTAAAATTATTTTTGATGCTCATTGAAGATCTGGATTGTTGCCAATTAAGAAAGGATTATGATATGGGGAAATGTGTTTTTAAAAAATTGTGAAATGTTCTCATCTATAAAATGCAAATATTTGATAGTTTGGAATTTCTTGCTTCCTAGGTTTTAAATGAAATGTGAAGTTACTAAGAATAGGAATTCTAGTTAATGTATAATTCTGTATTTAAAATATGCCAAAAGATGTATTCTTGTTAAGAAAAGATATAATTTTATCTAATTCAGAAGTTATTTAAAGATTAATTCTAATTATGGACTTGAAAATATTATTTATGAAACAAGTCTGAAAGGAATCAGTAAGTATGGGACAGAGACCTGAAGAAAGTGGCAGATATGAAGATGCAATATGGTAAGGAATGATTTAAAGAAAAGAGAATAATTTTGTATGACTTGCATGATGAATTTTTGTCCTAAAGTGAAATGACTGGTAAGAAGAAGAAGAAGAAGAAGAGGAAAAGGAGGAGGAGGAGGAGGGTGGGGAAGAAAATAATTTAGAACAAAATAAAGTCCAAGCATGTCAGAAGTGGTCTGTGTACATCACATGTAGATCTATTTCTCTGTTTGTCTATCTTCATGCACACACAGAGAAAATGAAAAGAAAAATTTAGATAGTAAAATATTCTTTAAAACCTGATGGAAAATTGGAGGAGTTTGGCCAATTAAGGTTACTAAGAATAAGAATTCCAGTTAATATACAGTTTAATGTACTAAGAATTTGAGATTGCTAAGAATAAGAATACTAGTTAATATATAATTATGTATATAAAATATGCCAAAGAAGATGTATTCTTATTCAGAAACAAATAATTTTGTTTAATTCAGAAGTTATTTAAAGATTAATTTAAATTATAGACTTGAAAATGTTATTTATGAAACAAGACAGAAAAGAATCAGTAAGTAGGGAAGAGAGATCTGATGAAAGTCACGGATATGAGAATGTAATTTGGTAAGGACAGTTAGAAAGAAAAGAAAATAATTTTGTATGAGAAAAGATTTGTATGGTAAATCTTTGTCCTAAAGAAAAATGACTGGTTATTTAAAAAATAAATAAAATTCAGGACAAAACAAAGTCCAAACATGTCATAGGTAGTGTGTGTACATCACATGTAGTTTTTGAGAAAATAAAATGTGGAAAGAGTTTAAATGTAAAATACTATTTCATACATGATAAAAAATTGGAAAAATTTGGCTAATTAACATTGTTCATAGTTAAAGCTCTTAGTCTTGATGAAGGTAAACTAAGAAATATTGTAAAGAAATATGTTAGCAGTATGGCAATTCTTTTTTAAGAGTGTTCAGCATAAAGCGAGATTTAGCATGAAGGCAAATTTCACATAAATGTTTGCATTGCTTTACACCATATTTGCTATTCTGCATAGTTAGTACTATCACTAATATCCTTACTGGTCATGTGCCTGAAGTGAATTCTTTAATTGCACCAAATGCATACTAGTATTGGTACTGACATATTTAACAACATTAATTTTTATATCAGGAACAAAATTTTTATCATGTGTACTTTTATTTATTTGATTCATTTATTTAAAGCTCTGGGCAACACAGTAGTCTCCAAAATAAACTGAGTAGAAGAAAACTTGGAGGTTGTTTTTGTTTGTTTGTTTACTTTTGCTTTTAATTTTCATTTATTTCCTGTTTGTTCTCCTTTAGGTTTTGTATATATATATACATGCACATAAAACCACTGATGCTTTTAAATTACTAATGGAAAGCTTTTATTTGTTTCTGTGAATAGTCATTTTGTTTTCTATGCGTTTCCAGAAATTTATCATTTTCTCTATTTATCTAAACTTCATAAGCTATCTTCATCAAGCAACCAAAAATTGATAGAGCATACCAGCTATTTATAATTGGATTGGTTTCGATTACCTCTGATAATCCAGAGAGCTTTAAGATATTTAATATTCCTCGTAAAAAACAAATAAAATGCTTATATTAATAAGTTATAAACAGAAATCATATGTTTTTACTTCATTATTTAGAAAAGTCAGTGAGAACAGGAATGTTTAAATCATGCTTATTTCCAAGGAAGTTTAATTCAATCAATAATTTGAAGTGGTTTTAGATCTTTTCCTTTTGGTCATGAAGAAACACTGATATGAACACAACATTTTAATGTTCAGGAAAGATTGGCTTTGTCCTTAAGAAAATTACATTGGTAGGAATTTCTCTAAAATTACTTTAGTTGTATCCACTATTATTAAAATTAAGTGATATTCACTTGGATTACATAGTAATTTTTTTAAAAAATTGAGACATTCTAGTGATTTTTGATCCCAAGCCATTTATTACTGATGAGCCTTCATGTGAGTACTGGAAAGGAAAATATGTACAAGTTTTGAGCTGGTAGGAAGATTTAAGTGGTTAAAGTTACCTAATGAGTTGTTAGTACTGTATCTATAAACCAATCTTGGAAATTTGTAATGATGCTCTTTTAAATATCTAAAAATTGTGTTTGTTCTTACTTTGCTCTTAGTTTGTTGTTTATATAAAAGGAGAATTTTTATCCTCATATGAAATCTCCAAAACTGATATTTGCATTTATCATTTCTGTAAATGATGGGGAGAAAAGTTAATTGTCTTACTTTGATAAGTTTGGCATGGAACCTATTACATATGTGATGTTTTGGTCTTATTTCTGTCACTAAAATGATAGCAATTAGAAATATGTAATGAGTAATTGAACTACTTTAATACAGTGATTTGAAATGCTGCAGGCAGTAACTTCTGGATACCAAATCACAATGTTTTAATCTGCGACATGTTAGAGAGAATGAAAGAGTTTCTGCAGTATACATTTTCTATTAACTAATCCCTATGCTGTTAAGTTACAGAGTGTTGACTTCTGGGTCTGAAAAAGGCACCGACATCTGCTAAATCTTGATCACTGACACTTGTCAATGCCTCATCTTCAGACCTGGGAGAAGATGACAATCAAAATGAACTGCTTTTGTAAAACACAGGGCCAGAATTTAAACTATTCAAGCCCTGTAGGCCCAGGGACCTCCATAGAAGAGGCAGACAGATGAGACTGTAAGAGCCAATTTTGAGGACTAAAATTAGTTCAGAGTTTTTCTAGAAATTAAACATTAATATCAAAACCACACAGTTACAAGCTCATTGTCTGGGCCACTGTGTTGGAATAACAGGGTCTTCTTGGGGCATTAATCTGTTCTTTAACAAAAAATTATAGATGGTTATAATAAAAGGTTTATGGAAATCTTAACAAATTAGATTGGTTTATAAGGTTTTATTAAAATTATCTCCAACATTAATTTATGAGATACTTGAAAGTCAGATATGTCTTAGTATATGTTGTCAGTAATGATTATGATAGTAAATTGATGTATGTCACCTAAACAATCACGTTTTCTTCTCAACTATATCTTTAACTAAGGCTATCCTAAGACTTTTTTCATCCACAATTTTTTGCTTTAATTCTCCTCAAAATGCATCCTAGAATTAGCTGCAGTCCAGGGCTTGCTTCTCCAGGGGAGTTCATGAAAAAGACTCTCAAATGCAGGTTGCTGATAACCTTGGAGATTATGCCATAGAACTACACAGAAAACTTCCAGGACTCTTAATTGAAAGGCTGACAGGTTCGTAAAGATTGCTAACCCCATATGAAGCAGAACAGAAGTTGGTTGCATAACTATACTAATGGAGAACAGAAATATTTTTATTGCTTTTTTATTGTTTGAAACATTGATTTTTTTTTTTTTGAGTTTTGTTTTCCAGAGTCTGGATAACTTTTTTTTCTTTTGAGCTACATAAGGCCTTTAACAATTGAGTAGTGAATATTTTTTTTAAAGTATTTGAGGAATATTCAACTCCCTCTATCTAATTTTTCCAGAATTTGTAAATTGTTTATGAATATTCTTAATTCATGGCAATGTGGTTGTTGGCATAAGTTCAAAAAGAATTTGTCTTCATTTATTATGGGACACAGTTGGAGGAGCTGGTCATTTTCCCGGGGATTTAGCTGAAATGGCCTTGTGAGAGGTTCTAGTCAAGCTAATTTAGGACAGCCAATGTGGACAATGATTCTTGCTGTACTTTGCGTGGGTAATCAGGTCAAGTATAGTGGGACTGAAGCTTATTTTGCAGATAGGTTGGTCCTGCTGTGATTTATCTTTGTGGAAGTGAGGGACTGGAGAAAGATTGTGTTTCGGTACAAAACTATAGTGTTAGATTGACTTTTGTTTCCTGGATGGCCACATCATCACCCATTTTATGAAGCTATCCATAATGTCCCTCCTCAGGGTGAAGCAGCAAGAAAGATCCATGACCAAATTTCCCAAGAATTGATAAATAGAAAGTAGGGGGAGAGCAACTGGCCCAGTTGTCCCATAGATCTGATGTTAATAGTTTCTTTTGAATAAACATTGAAATTGACCCACTCAGTGTTAACACTTGAGCAAGTTATATTCATCTTTTCTGGGTTCCTTTCTCAGGAAACCTACCGTCAGTCATCCCAGATACTATTAAGGAACTGAAACTCACCAGATCCTCTCCTCTGGACAATAAGATGCCAGATCTCTCACTGGTGACGATGGCCTAAGCAACCACCTGCTTTTTGGTGACCAACTCCTCTTCCTTACCCCTCCCTAATTCCTGTTTTCCTGCATGTAACCCCATTTCTTCCTTGATAGACAAAACCCTAATTTTAGTTGGTCAGGGTGAGGGATACGAGACTGATCTCCCATTTCCTTGGCTGCAGCACCCAGTTTAAGCATTCTTCCCTGGCAGTACTTGTCTCAGTGATTGGTTTTCTCCATGGTGAGCAGCAGGACCTAGTCTGAACCCTGATGGTAACAAAATCATTAATGATTTCTAAAAATTTTATAGGAAATACAAATAAATCAACAGATTATCAATTGATAATTTAAGAAGGGAGGAGACAGTGTTGAAAATGAAGTCTGCAGCCACAGACAATCCACAATTTTTGAGAAAAAAAATTATTTTGTGGTGCTCTAGTTGAAGATTAATAATAGTAGAAACAATACTCAACACCATAGACATCTGAACTGTTTCAGATTACACAATTCTGACTAGAAGATTAAAGCTGAGTGAACTTTGTACTCATGGGTGTCAAAATGGTTCCATGCAAATTAGCTGCAAAAAGAGCAGAGCTTTCAAGGGAAATTTAAAACAAATAATAAATTCCAATGAAATTATTTTACAGTGCATTTTTCATAATTAAGTGGGTAACTCATAAAACATAAAAAAATAAGTTCAAGATTAATTTCATAAACTATGTTTCCTAGTACAATCTTGATTCAGTCTAAAGAAAAGATCACCTCCAAAGGGACAGAGAAAACAAAAAATCCTGAAAATCCATCATACTTGGAGGTTGATTTTTCTTCAGTCTACAAATTTGTTTTTAAACTGTTTAATATACAAACGAATGTTTAGTTTATATATATAGTATGTGTGTGTACATATATACATAGAAAGAGATAATAAATATAAATATATTCATCTATCTATGATTTCCACAACACTTTATAAAATATTTATGTATTCAAGGTTACAGTAGATGAAAATGAACAAATAAGAGCACTTGCCCAGAAGAAAAATATAGTATTCTGTAACATTCTGAAAAAACATTTTGAAGCTTATTCTTCTAATTTTTATATATATGAGATTTTGCAGTGTTTAGGAAATATTAAAAAAACAGTAAAAGTATTCAAAACAAGTTAGAGCAATCATTTACTCACTAGAATGCGCTAATTAGGGATTTATTATCATGTACCCAGATTTCAAAAATTAAAAGATTATCAGAGAAAAAAAAAAACACTGTGATACTGTTAAATTTCAGGATTGTAATTGCCTTTAAATATTCCTTGGCAGAAATACAACTTAATAATACTGTTGTAACTAAAATATACTATGGAAAATACAGATACTTTCTGATTCAACCCTACTTTCTTGTTAGTTTATAAATAACATTCATTTATTGTATTTATTTAAATGTGTCTTTAAAAATAATCTTTTGTGTTATTCATAAAATAATAAAAAATAAAATCCATGTTATATCTAAATCTCAGAAATGATATATCAAATTGATAATGATTAAAAATTGTTTTGTGGAGAAATCGCCATGTGTTCCTTTGTAATCTGAACAATTATACAGTTGAGAGAAAATTTGATACTATCTTATTTCTGTACAAATGCCTTTCTTTGTGTCTTTAAAACTGCTACTTCTCTGCTGATGACAGATCTACACAAATCACAGAAGCTGAAACTACAAAGTTGGGATAAAACCTTGACACTGCCCCAGTGAGAAAGCACATCATCAGGCTCCTAATGATGCTAACGTAAACTGCTGAAAGCTGTCACTCTAACAGTTATGGCAGGCCCAAAGCAGAGAGCGGGGAATAATGACACATTCTGAAAGCTGACAAAGGAAAACAAATGCATTATGTATGTGGATATAAGAAAGTGAACAGTTGCATCTTGAAAGGGAGATGCCTTTAAACCTTGCTATCAAGTAGGCTTGCCTGTGACACTTTGAAGCTAATATGGACAAGATCTATGTTCTCTGCAGATCCAGCCTACCTTAGCATGACCATTCAATAAAATCCAAATGATCTCTGCATGAATTTAGTAAAAAACACTCTATCAAACTCAAATGTGAAGTGACAGATCCTAAGAGAATGGAACTTGGATTCCCCTCAGTATAAGATTTTTGAATGCTTCTCAACAGTTTCCTGGATCAATGCAATTCTATATGGAATTTGAAGGAAATGACAAAAGTAATAGTTGCTTTTCATGCAACAAGGGCTCTCATATTTCTCCCCTGCTAATGCTGTATTGTGCATGAGCATATGTTGTTCTTGAGGGATTTTATTTGCAGTATTTTCTTTTACATACTTGGGAGAATAATCACTTAAAGTAAATGTTACTTAAATGAGTCTTTTTAAAGTGTGTGTGTCTGTTCTTGCAGGTGTGTAATTCTTGATTCAAGATATTATGCTTAATGCCAGAATTTTGCTTCAACTTCTGCTACACATGAGTGAAACTAGAGTGGAAAGGTTACTTGATTTATTCAGGGTCATAAAGGAGCACACCTAAACCTTGGGTTTAACCTCAGGAGACAAGTCTCTGATCTGTTGCCCAGTCAGTTGAGCCATCCAGAGACCAAAAATAATATATTGTCTGTTGGTACTAGGATAAAAGTTCAGTACAATGTCGTAATTTGGGTATCACATGATTATATTTACATTTGAGACCACTATATAAGAAAACTGATGCAGTCCTTGTCTACCAAGGATTTGGATTTGGTAAGTGCATTTTGTTTTCAGAAAATGTGCAGAAATAGCATTATCAGACATCAATTCCCCATGTTTCCTGATAGATAAAAGCACAGGTTATGGAAGTGAAAGTTTTTGTACATTGAACCGTTAGTGTGACAAAACCCTGACCAACAGAAATTACCTGTGGTTACAAAGGGATTATTTATTATTGACACACAGTCTTTCCATTCTCTTGAAGCTTGTGGCATTGGTGAAAAAGATATCTATGCTTTCAGAGCTCAACCAAAGCATCCCTTCATTCCACAGAACCCAATACATGTCATTAGAATGTAAAAACTTCCATCATCCTAGTGTGAGCTAGATTTATGCAAGTCATTTTGAAATTAATGAAAATCTCCTAGGTTATCTAGTCCCCTGGGAGGGTATGAGAGGAGAGCAGTAGATGGCAATTGGACATTTATCAACCTTATCGTCCTATTTGCTACTCAATTTCTGTGAGACCTTGGGAACACAAATTACAGGAATCATTTTAGTGACTTTTTCACTCATTGGGACAGAATAGTGACAAAGTAATACTGTAACATGATAAATAATAAAAATACTTTGATGTTAATGCCATAAAGGATATTGGAAGTAGATTCTTAACATACAAACTAAAAATATGCAAGTTATAGAGCAATATATTAATGCAGCAAGAACATCACAACTTTAGTCAGAGATGCAACTACTATATTCATAATCTATTATTATTTTATATAAGTTGTTGAGACAAATTTAGTTAGTGTCATCAGATCAACAGCTTAAAAAATATAAGATGCACTTGCATTCATCCAGACTTAATTATTCCCTTTCAAATGACGTTTTCCTGGAGTTTATTTACAAATAATGTTAGGTGTTAGATAGCAGAACACTATATTATTATAATAATACATCTTGACATCTGATTTCATTTAGTATATTAAGGAGGTGTAACATAAAATATTACAAAATTATTAAGATGCAGCAGCGAGGAAATGTTTTCTGGAAATATAGTAATAATTGAAAGTCGGTGGCTTAAATTTCACTTATTTAAAGAATAAACCTGCATGTTACAAAATAATATGCTTATTATAAATAGGCACAAAATTAGAAGAATTATCAGAAGATAAAATAATCACATATTCTAACTCTCCTGTGATTTCCAAAGTTATTTTTGGGGATAATTCTACTCAGACTTTATTTTTTATATGCACATGTTGAGTTTTTTCAGTCTTGATCATAAGTGATATAACTTTGTCTTGCTATTTTACATTCATTTAAGGCACACTTTTGAGAACTAACAGATGACATCTCACCTGTTATTTTGAGTGTGCGGCATGAACAATTAAGGACATGGCATTAAAAATCATTCACCTTAAAAATGAGAATCTATATTAACTTCAAAAACAAAGCTCTATGCACTTGCAAAGTAGTAGCTTAGCCAATTACCTCAACCTCTCCTCTCCCAAACTTGACTGATATTACAAGTAGCATATAGGGATTATCTCTCACTTTCCTTCAGAGGAATCACTGGGAGCTGGTGTATACAATTACAGCAGATATGCCAGTTTCCTCCTGAAAGAGTCAAGGAATTATACCAATACATCCTGAGCTGGTTGGGAGTTTGAAGTATCTTGGATATCATTTGGATATTTTCACTTCTGCTTCCTTCTCTATGAAGCTTTAACACTAGAGATTTATCAAAAGCACTTAAATGCACCATGTTTTTTCTCAGAGGTGTCTTTTCTGCCATGTTGTACAGAGATAGACAATGGTCTTTGGTCGGCCCAGAGATGTGTCTTTTCCCGGAGTGGTCTAAAGAGACAGAACTCTGTGGTGGTGTACTTTCTCGGGGGATGCTATTTACTGGGTGGGAGAGGGATGAATTACAAATCTGAGAAATCTGATAGTCACTCTGGCTTTATGCTGCTATCAAACTGCCCCCATTACCTTCACCAGGATCAATCCTCAATGCCACTACCACTCTGGTCACATTCCTCCTTCATTTTCTCCCATTTCTTCCTTCCTTCCCCTACTACCTGTCCCACTGAGCTAGCCCTGAACGTTTTGTCCTCATAGTTGTTCCACATCTTTCCCATACAGGGTTCTGCATGACAGAAGGGCTGTCCTGCTTTTGTGTCAACTGCCTTGTGTAAGGATTTGATAATAAGAGGTATCTAAGAGAGATTAGACGATAAAAGAAAGGAAGAAGCCAGGATACTTTCCTCTCTCCCTTTTCTTAGATGGTGTTTCCAGCAATGGACACCTGCTTTCCATGCCTCAAATGCCCACAAACAGGCCTCCTGCTTTCAGCTTCCTCCTGGTGACCCATCAGGCTCTTTGGCTCCAATGTCGTTGCCTCTTTGCTGTGTGTTATTATTATTTTTTCCAGGTATAGTGGTGATAACCTGCTGTTACTAATTTATAGGTTTCTCACTAATGTCCAGTCATCTTCTCAGTATCTTTTATCATGTTACCTGTTTCCCGTATCAGTTTCCTTTGATGTCAAGTATTCAGAGAAGTGTACATATCCTGGTATGACACTATTATATGTAGAACTTTATATCAGCAGTGGTTGAAGAAAAATACCTCTCATGATGTGGTCCCGGGAGTGAGCTTATCACCTGTTTGCACATAAACACAAGCATGAGGACGTGGCAGTTGGAAAATTTGATAATTGTAATCTGTGTCATGCAATGACATGAATTTCACCAAAATAATTATCTATAGATGCTGGGTATGAAGGGCTGTTCAAAATCAAGGGTGGAAAATCAAGTTATTGTTATAGACAACGTTTATGGAAATAAGGATAATTACAAGAACAGAGCGGCATGATGCCCAATTCTAAAGGTTAAGAATAGCTGACAAAAAAGAGGCTGACTGATGTCTATAAACTTTCAGTTAAAACCAGGCTTAGGGCATATAACCTTGGAAGAGTTTATGTCCCATAGCTTCAGGACACACATGGCTAAGGATGAGAATAAACATTTAAATCTTCAGAAGCATAAAGTACAAGTTGACTGTATAGCACTATCAATTAAGGTTAAGCATTAATGCTTTTGTTTAAGTTATTGGTGAAGATGTACCACAACCCTGAGATTTGACATTTGTGTGCACTTGAGCAGAGCTGACTACCAGAGTTCACCCATTTTTCATAATATTGGCACATTGTTAGAAAAGTAGGCTTTCTTCAAACAAATATTTAATTATTCCACCTGATTTAGTTTGTGCATGCGTAGTCTTTTCAAACTTACCCCATTATCTCCAACTGCCTTTAAGGCTATAACAATAATAATTTCCCAATATGCCTCAAGTAGACAATGAGTTCTAGGAGTCTATGGTATATATGGCAAAGAAATCACAAAATAGTTTTTATTTTTACCTACACATGTCAGGGAAACAATAATGGTAGTAGATTCACAAAGTCTGGGACTCCAATTGCATGTGTATTTAAACTGTGAATTCAGCTCCACAGATCTTTCATGCTGTTTGTCCACATTTCATCTATATATCAAATGTGCTAGTTTTTTTGAACTTCAATAATTCTTTCTTCTGTGGTATCTAAAATATTTTGAAACCTACCTAATTTCACCTAAACTACATTATATCTTTCTTCAATTCTAGAATTCTCATTTAATTCTTCTATTATAGTTTTATTATAGATTTCTTATTTTTTAGTAATCTTTTAAATTTAACTATATATTTAATTTAAAAACTCTTTCTCTGTGATGGTTAGTTTACTGAGCTAAGGTGTTCTCAGATAGGTTGCAAAGCATTATTTCTGGTTTTGACCATCAGAATGTTTCCAGAATAGATTAACATTTGAGCCAATACACCAAGTAGAAATGATGACTCTCAGCAATGTGGGTGAGCATTCTCCAATCTGTGGCCCATATAGAACGAAAAGATACAGGAAGATAGAATTTGCTTTCTTTGCTTGAGCCTGGACATCAATCTTCTCCTGCCCTCAGACAGTGGGTTTCTGTTTCTTGGCCTTTTGACTGGGACTGAAACTGTATACCACTGGCTTCCTCAGTTCCCACCCTTTCCATTTTAACTGGAGCTATACCAGCAGATTTCCTGGGCCTCTAGATTGCAGATGGCAGACTGTGGGACTCTTCAGTCTTTATAATTGAGTGAGCCAATACCTTGTAATAAATCTCTATCTATCCATACATCTATGATGTATCTATGTACTTACATAACTATCTACGTATCTATGTATCTATGTTTCTATGTATCTATCAATCTATCTATCTGTCATCTATCTATATCCTTTTGGTATTATTTCTCTGGAGAACCCTGATTAACACAGTCTATTAATTCTTTTATCTGGACTTTCTATGTATGTTTCTTCCTCTTCCCCTCTGTCTCCTCATTTAATCTTCTTTCCTGGTATATTGGTAATTTTGAGTGAATTCTGGACATTGTAGATTAAATATTTTAGAAATAGTTTGAAGTTATGGATTTTATTATTATTCTCCAGAGACTTTTAAAAATGCAGATTTTTGAAGGCAATTAAATTGTCATCAGTTTACCTAATCCTAAGAGAGATTGCATTATTATGGTGCTGTGTTTCAGTCTTTATGAGGACTGAGTTGTTTTGTTTTTTCCTACTATTCCAAGGGTATAACTCTTTGGAAGAATGAATTGATAACTTGAAAAATTTCCTATGGTCTTTAATGGATGGTGGAGCTTTGATTCTCTAGCCTCATAAGACTCCTGGAAGTTCTCACTTACTCGGCCTCTCCACTGTTTGGAGAATTACAAAATTCAGTGACAATTATCATGTTCAGTTCTTTGCACTTCTCTTTTACCTGGGGTCTAGACTCTGTAGTCTGTACTGCCCTAGTAATTCTCTAGTGTCTTCAAGGAAATAATTTTAATATTTTGTCTAGTTTTTATAGTTGATTTTGTAAAATGTTTAGAACTCAAAAAGTATTTTGCTCTTTCCATAAGTAAAATATGATTATTCAGACTGAGTCTCTCCTCCTTGTAAAAACGGTATAGGTGATTTGATTTTTAGGACAGCAAGTTGTCTCAGGTTAGGTGGGACCATATACCTTTGTATGGTAAATTAAAATTGGTAGACTAGTGAGAATGTTGCTGACTAGCAAAATAGGTAGATAGGGCCTATTTGGTGACCCTGTTTGCTGTGTCTCTTTTCTTCTCCTTTTCTCTACTCTGTTTCTTTTAAAAGGAAACATAAATATTTCAACCTGCATTTCTTAGACTTCAATGTCTCCTTCATTTTTGGGGGTGCAGCAAGAGAAATGGAAAAAAGGGAGCTGGAGGAAAGGAGATGAGAATGAGAGCATTTCTTGCTTTCTCTCTTGTTGGCGAGGAGCAACTTCATCAGGGCCAGATCTCTTTCCTGTCATTTTCTGCTGTGCTCCGGGACAGGTGACTCCTCTCTTGCTCTTGATAGCCCAGGATACCAGAGCTTCCTGTGCCTGCTTATTTCTGGCTTGCCTTCCTACGCACTGATTGTTTTCTCACTTTTCCCTATACCTGACCAGTACATCATATTAAAATCCCTTTGCCTTAACTGGAAAAAATATTAAGGTCAGAAAAATGGAAACATTTGAAGTGATTCTGTTGTGCAAAAGAAGGTGCATCCAACTCTTTTGAATTTTGACATGGCTTTACCATGAAAGACTTACTGCAAGAAGGGAAACACATTTGTTGAAAAATGACTTTATATTTTCTTGCACTTTCAAAAACATGCTTGCTCTTCCTAAGAAAACAAAGTGACATGCCATGGAGAAGGACAATCTGATTTTGCAAAGTTTTAAAAGGATTCAACAAGGGACAACAAATAAGATCACTGAATTAAAATCTATGATGGATGTTGCAACTATTAGATTAAACTTTGAAGGAATTTAGATTAATGAGCTAGTATATAAATGAAAGTTTCATTTAGGAAAACAACTTAAAATGACTCCCAGATTGGATTAACAAATAAACAGTAAGTGACTTCATGTAGATGAGACATTTTTTAAAAATTGACCCATCAAGCATAAGTGTAAAATGAAGGCTAAAATTATATTAGATGAGCATAAATGAAAGAAAACAGTGATGGCAATGTTGATACTGAAGCACAATTGAATAAAATATTAAATAGCGAATTGATTTCATATGGATAATATAAACACTTGGCAAATGTAGAGTTGAAAAGTATAAAATAGATATGACATTATTAGGAAAATAAGAGAGAACATAAAGAGTGAGAATAAGACAGAGAGAGAAAGAAAGTGAGGAAGAGAATGGAGAGAGCGAATGGCCAAAAAGTGGTCACATGGAATTTGGTTTGCTCCAAAACTTTGAACTAGCTTCCTATATTTTGAAAATTCATTACATTGTGAAATGTACCTTTTAAAGTTGAATATGGAAAAAATTAGCCAAGGATCAATTTAAGTTGGTTGAAACATACAGATGAGACTAATTCAGAAGTAAGCTGCATAAAGAAATTGCCTTTTTATTGAGATGGAATCTCACTCTGTCACCCAGGCTTGAGTGTAGTGATGTTATCTAAGCTCACTGCAACTTCTGCCCCTCCATGTGATTCTCCTGCCCCAGCCTCCCGAATAGCTGAGATTACAGACCAGTGCCATCATGCCCAGCTAATTTTTGCATTTTTAGTAGAGACAGCATTCGTGATGTTGGCCAGGTTGGTCTCCATCTCCTGACCTCAAGTGATCTGCCCACCTCATCCTCCCAAAGTGCTGGGATTACAGGAATGAGCCACCATGCCTGGCCAAGAAACGGACTCTTTATGGAAGATTCACTTTGTTGATTTAAGTTATGGTAGAAATTGCATGGCTTCAAGGTCAGAGTATACTTTATCATGACAGTTCTGTATGTGGTTCAGGATGTTAATTCTGAAAGCTCAGCCTAGAATCGTTCCTCCTGGACATTCAGTGATTTTATGGGTAATGTAATATCCACTGTTACTAGAGTGACTTCTATAATCTTACCCAATAATGCTGACAAATGCAGTATTTTTGACAAGAAGGATTTTCAGACGATATTTTAGCAAAACAGAAACATAAGAATTTGGCTTTCAAGCTTATATATCTTTTTAATGTGGTAATAATCTGTTCAGTGTTACAAAATCGAGCACTGATCATTTTGGCAGATATTGATAACTCTATTAATGCAGTTATTGAATCATCACTGGTGAGCACCTGAAATAAAATTTATATTTGGAGCAAGACTTTTACAGTTCAGTGTATGCCACTATTTCTCATCATAAAAGGCAGAAAGGATATGATTTTTCAGGTGGAAATGTTTTTTTTTTCCCTAACTCAGAATTTAAAAATAAAAATAACAAGTAGAAATACAACTCAAGGTTTTGTCAAAGAACCAGAGAACAACTATGACTACTAAAAAATAATTTTCTATGTATTGAAGCCAAAGGGTTCATGTATCAAGGGTATTACAAAAAGATAAATCCTTCAGATATTTGAATTATGACATACAAATTCGCAATGTTCTAGGAACATATATAAAATTAGGACAAGAACTGGGTGACTATAATCTTCAAAACTGGAATAGGGTGTTGAGGAGGATTACAGTTTTTCAAGAATCATAAACCTCTTTATTCTACTGAGCATCACTTACAATATAATCCAATGAGCCAGGTTCAAGACTCTGTGATGATTTCATCTGAGGTAGGTTACTTTTGCTCTTTGTTTGTTTTTGTTTTTGGAAGAAAATGCCAAACTTGATTGTGTCTAGCTCTGATTACTTTACGTTGACCCTAGGCTTCTTACTAAACTCCAATTCATCATAACCAGATAGTTAAACCCAGGAATAGATATAAACATAAAATGCATTTATAATTTAATATTGCTGCAAGTGTAGGGAATATGTGTGACATAGATTGGAAGATGTTATGCACTGGAATGAATGTGATACAGGTTGTGACATTTTTATACAAAGAAAATATATTTAGATTGGTATGGTTTATCACTATGAAAAATTTATCAAAAGTTTGAATTCTTTAGGATACATAGAATGACTAAAATAAATTCTGTTTCTTTATCTGAATGACTTACTTGATTTTAGGTCCATGTTAATCTATAATAGATAAAGTTGAAAGACTAGGCTGAGTGTGGTGGCTCTTGCCTGTAATCTCAGCACTTTGAGAGGCCACAGTGGGCAGATCACTTGAGGTCAAGAGTTCAAGACTACCCTGGCCAATATGGTGAAAACTCGTGTCTCCAAAAATACAAAAATTATCTGGGCATGATGGCGAGTGCCTTGTAATCCTAGCTTCTCAGGAGGCTGAGGCAGGAGAATCACTTGAACCCAGGGGGTGGAGGTTGCAGTGAGCCGAGATAGTGCGATTGACTCCAGCCTGGATGACAGAGTGAGACTCCATCTAAAAAACAAACAAACAAAGGAAACAGCAGACTACTGAAATAATCTAGGACAGGAGCCCAGAACTTTTTTCTGGAAAGGGAAATAGTAAATATTTTGGGTTTTGCAGGCCATATTACATATTTGATGCACATTCTTCATATTTTTCCTATTAAAAATCTTTTTAAAATATAAAATCCATTTTTACTTGGAGTTCAAACAAAAATAGGCCATAGGCTGTGTCATAGTTTTCCAACCTCTTATCTATAGCAATAAGTAAAACAGTGGAATGAGAATGCTGTAGTGTTTCATTAATCATGAGTTTACTTACTCACCAAATAAGTATGTCTCTTGAGCAAGAACAGAAGATAATTAATTCATCAATGCTTTGATAAAAATGTTGGTTAGTGATCATGAGCATCCTTAAAATGTTTAAGTCCCTGTAGTCTCTGTAGTAGGTATGCTAGCCAGCCTCAAATATAACTCTTATCTCCTGAGATACACTACACCCTATAATCCTCTCACAAACTAAATAAAGCTGATCTTTCTAACCAATCAGATTTTGTAGAAATGATGATGTGTGACTTCTGATGATGGGTTATAAAAGATATTGTAACATTTTCATTGTGATTCTGGAACATTAGCTCTGGTGGAGGTCAGCTGCCATGCCATAAAGACATTCAGGCAGCTGATGAAGATATTGACCTGATGTTGAGCTATGGCCTCCTACCTGTAACTGGCATTAACTTGACAAGGATGTGAGTGAGCCACCTTGGAAGTACATCCTCCAGTGCCAGTCAAGTCTTTAGATGTCTGCAACCTCAGATGAAAGTATGAGCATAATATCATGAGAGTCTCCAAGCTAGAGCTAGTCAGCTAAGCTGCTTCTGAATTTTAGCTCACAAAACTGTATGAGATAATATGTTTGTTGTTTTGTACTTCAAAGGATACCAACAAAAGAATGAGCAGACAATTCACAGATGGAAAAAAATGGTGATTTATACTACTTATAAGGGACTTACATCCAGAATATATACCTAATTCTTAAAATTTAACAATAAAAAGACAACCCAATTTTAAAATGGACAAAAGATATGAAGAGACATTTATTTAAACAAAATATACAAAGAGACAAGAACATGTGAAAAAATAGTCTGCGTTATTTTTAATAAAATCAAAATCCAACCCCAATGAGAGCCAACTTCATACAAACAAGAAGGGCTAAAATAAAGACAGAGACAATAGCGAGTGTTGGTGAGGATATGAAGAAATTGGAACACTGCTCGTCACATGCTAAAATGTCATAGCCATTTGGAAAAACAGCTGGGCTATTTCTAAACATGTTAAATATATAGTTATCAGTATGCAGTTCCATTCATGCATATACTTGAAAAAATTGAAAATACGTTTACACAAAAACTTGCTATATACTATATATGTTTACAGACACATTATTTACTGCTAGTAACAAAGCAGAAACAATTCACATGCATCAGCTAATTAATGGATGAGCAAAATATGATATATCCATACAATGGAATATTATTTAACCGTAAACATAACATCTACTAAAGTATGGAACTTTGAAGACATTATAGTAAATGAAAGAAACAAGAAACATAAGGTCACATATTTCATGATTCTGTGTATGTGTCATGTCCAAAATAGGCACATTGATAGAGACAGAAAGCAAAGTAGTAGCTGCCAGGGGAGGGGGAGAGGAGAAATGGGTAATGGCTGCTAATGAGCAGAGCTTTTATTTATGGGGGTAATGAAAATGCTCTAAAATTAAATAGTAGTGGCACAATGCTGGAAAAGTACCAAAAAATCACTGAATTGCACATCTTAAAAAAGTGAATTTTATGGTATGTAATTTATATAACAATAAAACTGTTTTTAATTGACTATGAAAATACTGTCACAATCTCTTGCCCAGTTACCATGTCTGAATCAGCTTTATGTTGGAATCTGTATATATAAGGAGAGGTCAGATCTCCAAGAGGAAACACTCTTCCAATATTTTGCCAAGTGTTTACAAAAAATAATTCTCCATTCTTCAAAAAACATGGCTACTTATGTGAGAACTATGCAGTCAAGAAAGTATAAAGCCCAATTATTTTGAGGATTGTTGGACACATTGTTCAAGTTTACATTAATCTCCAGTGTTCTAAACCTCATCTTGGTTTCCTATTAGAGTGGGGACATATAGAGTTCAGGAAGCAAACTCTGGCTGCAATGGAGCTCACAGTTAGTCCACAGGGCCCATGGAACCATAGCTATTTATTTTTCCAGTTCCTAAAATTATAGTTGAAATGGGATACTTGGTAGTTGATAGAATCCCCAAATTAGTTTCTTTACCTGTGGGGTAAGAGCTATTGAAATAGAGATGGGCATGTGGAAGTCCGTGAATTAAGACCTAATACAGAGTTGAGCTTGAGGTAATACAGAGTCATCTTTCAGGATCCATTTGGCTTTTGTTGGGTCACATTGGTAAATTTAAATGATACATAATGAGAACCACTGTCCCTTTATCTTTTTGTTTTAGGTGTAGCACTGATCTGCAATATACTTTGTTTTCCTGCTGAAAAGAGGGGAAACATATCTGTTTAGAGACACTCTAGGTAAATGATGAACACAGATTTGGTTCATTATATGTAGACATTGATATGGCAAATGCATTCCTTTTTATCTCTGTCAGAATGGAGAATCTAAAAACATTACCTTCAATAGAAATAAACATAGAAATGTATTTCTGATATTTTTTCAAAAGTCTGTTTATTCTGCTACCCTTTGTTATAGTCCACAGGGACCTAGACAATCCATTTTGTAGAATATCACTTTGATCCACTGTATTGACGACACTGTGTTAATCAGATTGGTTGAGCACGGTGGTGGCAGGTGCATAAGGAAAGTTCATGAGACAAATGTTCTCCAGATAATGAGAGATAAACCCTTTGAAAATTCAGGAAATTGTCACAAAATACAGTTGAGATACTCTTTTCAAAACAGGAAAATACAATTGCAATCACTTGCACTTTTCACCAGTAAGGTGGAAGTAAAATGCCTGGTAGGCCTTTTTGGATATCCTCCCTTAGGAGTCCTAAAACCTACATGATGACAGCTTACCTACTACATGAGCTGCTTCCACATTTTATGAAGAAGTAGTAGTAATTTCATCATTATTGTATAATTTCACTGAAATTGATACATTTTGGAGTGCAAATATGCCTTTTTTACTTGCAAAATATGCCTCAGGAAGCATTATTACCTGAGGATTGATAAACGTATTTGATCAAGCAACACACTATCATACATAACATTGCATCTGATCAAGGTTTCTTGGTTTTTTTTTTTGTTTTTAGAGCCAAAGAGATGTAACATTAAGCAGGTGACAAGGAGATCCACTGATGTTGCCACATGCTCACCATCTAGCAGCTGCCAGCCTGGTAATTAAATGTGTTCTAATGCACAATTGAAGTGCTCTCTTGGAGATCAGTCTGCAATATTTGGTACAAAGTTCATTCTAAACCAAGGATGATTATAGAATTCTGTGTCCATAATAAATAATAAATAGATGTGTCTTGGGGCCCACTTACTTAAGAAATTTTACTTTTTATTCTTACAACTTTGGGCCCTGCAGATTTAAAGATTCTGGTCCCAGAGGGAAAATGCTTTTACCAGGGGACATAGAACAATTCTCAGTAACAACATCTACCATCTACTCATTCAATATCCCTGTACTAAAAGATGGTTGGACAAATAAGTCAACATCTGGCAATGGTACATGACCCTGATTATTAGAAGGGGGAAGGTCTGTTATTATGCAATGAACAGGGAAGAATATTTTGTACCTTGATGATATAATTAGATATTTCTTTGTTGCATCTCATTTATTTCATTTTAAATGGACAGGACCACCAGCTCCAGCTTGATAAGGGCATGGTGACTTGACTGGTGGATCAGATGCCTTAAAGATGAGGGTCAAAGTTTAAGTCAACTTGATTGCAAGGGACACTAGCCAAGGGTGGGTAGAATGTAGAATGAGCACCAGAAGATGGAGATAATGCATATTAGTTTAATCTGGGGAAAAAGATACAACATCCCATTAACTTTTCCCTTTGAAGATTCACCAGGAAAAGTGGTCACCAGAATCACAGAAGATCCTGTTTCTGAACTGAGAAGAATACTTTAGACTATGGTGGGTGCTGTGTTGTGCCACTCAGAAACTTCTCCCCTTTTAGGACTGACACATTCATTCTTCTGTTTTCTGTTCATGTTGGTGGCTGAGAGATTTTAGATAACTTTCTTTTTAAGTATTTCTTCCTCTGAAAAGTGCTGTCCTTCTCAATATCATACCTCTTTCCTTATACAACCCACAACCAATGACTGGTGAGGCAGAATAATGATGGCCTAGTTTCTTTGCTTTGATACATGACAATATGAAGAATTATCTCAATTCCAGAGCTCTCCACAGTGTTTGCTGAGGTCCTTTGGCAATTTATCCTTTTGAACCCTTTGCCACTTAGAAATTTCTTCTGCCAGATACTGTAAATCATTGCTCTCAAGTTCAAAGTTCAACAGATTTCTAAGCTAGGGGCAAAATGCTACCGGTCTCTTTACTAAAGCATAGCAAGAGTGATCTTTGCTCCAGTTCCCAACAAGTTCCTTATCTCCATCTGAGACTACCCCAGCCTGGACTTCATTGTCCATTTCACTGTCAGCATTTTGGTCAACACTATTCAACAAGTCTCTAGGAAGTTTCAAACTTTCCAACATTTTTCTAGCTTCTGAGCTCTCCAAATTTTTAAACATCTGCTTGTCACTCAATTCCAAAGTTGTTTCCACGATTTTATGTATCCTTAAAACAGTGCCCCACTCCAGATACCAATTTACTATATTAGTCTGTTCTCATGCTGCTGTGAAGAAATAACCAAGACTGGGTAATTTATGATGAAGATAGCTTTAAATGATTCACAGTTCTACAAGGCTGGGGAGGCCTTAGGAAACTTCCAATCAGGATGGAATGTACCTCTTCACAGGGCAGCAGGAGAAATAGTAAGTGCCAGCAGGGACAATATCAAATGTTTATAAAACCATCAGATCTCATGAGAGTTCACTATTGAGAGAAAAGCATGGGAGAACCACCCTATGATCCAAACACTTTCCACTGGGTCCCTTCTATGACACGTGGGAATTATGAGAACTACAATTCAAGATCAGATTTGGGTGAGTACATAACCAAACAATATCAGACATCATTAGGTAGAAGAGTTTCACCAATATCTTTAACACTAATTTTCTAGAACTTCATCTTGTGCCCACTTACCTCTATGCTGACTCAGGCATGTGAAGTCTCACCATGTGTATGTGGGAAATAGATTATTCATACCCAGATTATATTTCCTTCTGGGAATGTAATGTTGAGGATCCACTTCACTCAAACAGCATGAACCAAGATGAGCACAGGTGTTTCACATAATGAAGATAAAATAGATGTTTCCATTTTCATCACTTGGTAACATATGTCCATTCACCTCACCATTTCAACTTTTTCACAAAGTCAGTTTCACAAATGTCATTTCATTACTTAATGCAAC
Organism: Cheracebus regulus; assembly: GCA_963574635.1. Lineage (NCBI taxonomy): Eukaryota > Metazoa > Chordata > Mammalia > Primates > Pitheciidae > Cheracebus > Cheracebus regulus. The sequence continues at coordinate 80,949 of CAUYQU010074467.1, forward strand.
AATGTTAACATTTGCCAAAAATACGTTCAGTTCCTCCTTGCAAAAAGAAAGGTACTTGAACACAGCTATGCATCTACTTTGAACTGGAAAAACAAAAACATGAGTTAAATCTTTCATATTTCTGAGTAGAGTTTAGAACTCAGAAAACATTAAAAATGCAATCGGTTAAAAGTATATGAGTAAAGACATTTTCAAAATGAGCAATGCAAATAGCTTGCCAATATTTCACAAATGCTCCCCTCTATAAGCAAAAAAATTAAAAAGCTCATTACATCGTCATAAACAATCAATGTGGCAATGATGTTCAAATAGGCAAGGATGAAAAAAGAAACTAAGCAACATGAGGATTTTGCTCAAAGCACCTGAAGTGTCATCCTAAAGTCATCCTAAAGACACTCTAAAATAAAAGGAAGCAAGTGTGATATAGGCACATTGTTTGCAGATATACCTTTTTAGCATATCTGAAGAATCATTAAAATTGTAAGATGCATTGAACCAGTAATTCTATAGCTAAGATCTATTTTAGATAAAATACTGTATAATTATTTTCATATAAATTCTCATCTTGAGACATTTACCTAAATGAACTTATGTGTCAAATGATCATAAGTATTATTTGTAAAATAAAAATATTCAATCTATATTCAATAAATTATAATTTATCATGTAGAATAATATAATTTAAAATATTTTAAATAATATTTAATAATATATGAAAATGAACATGAATATAGTATGAAAATATCTATACATTTTGTATTATGGATTTATTGTGACTGTAATTCAAAGGAAAAGATCAACATAAACAGTAGCAAAAGAAAGAGTTACGAAAAAAACTTTTGCCAAAAAGATTTGCAGTAATTTTTGAATGATAGGTTACATAATTTTACTCTCTATACATTTCTACGTTTCCAAGTTATCTTTATTAGACAAGTGTTATTTTATAATATGTATTTATACATACGTATGTGTATTCATGTCTGTATATGTGTTTGTATGTACATATGTTTTATGTCTTACTTTATTTTTTATAGGCTGCTAACTCTTGATTGTTTATAGGAATAAAGAAATGGAAAATACAAAGTTTATTTTTTGTTTAAAAATAAATGCAGTCACAGTAATGCATTTGTATTTGAAAATGTGAAATATTTGTTCAGTGTCAATTTCCATAGGCTCAGGATACCTTGTCCATGGTGTACCTAGTTATGTTTTTTTTTGGAATATAGTTTTCATTGCATTAAAAAAAATCAACATGAACTAGGTCTGGATATCTAAGCATATGTAATGCTTTTCTTTTCAGCCAGAGTCATGCATGGGCTTGTTTTGTTTTGTGTATAGCAGAGAAGTAATAAAAACAGTGGAAACAACTGGGAAGATAAATAGTAAGTCAAGAGCAATAACCATTAAGAATTGGTGATTATTATTTATTATGAGTGATCCTCTCTTAAGAACCTGCTGTAGAGCATCTGATAATCACAAATGGCTAAAAACTTGAGATTAATGTCAGATGTAGAGAGAAGTATTCTAATTCTTTTTTTCTAATACCATGCTCAGACCTTATTCCAGCACTAATCCTTAGGGGTTAATGTCATATGTTGACCCTAGAAATCGAGTTACGGTCATTTGGAAGTATTGCTTGGAGGCTTCTAAATTAGTAACAGGTCCTGTATGACAATTTTTTTCAGTGAAAGTGATTTTAAACACAAGCTGCCATGGCTACAGGCAACTTTTAATTATCCACCAAGGGGGAAAAAAGAGAGAGTATTACAGCAAAATGTTAATCCTTCCCTAACTTCATAAAAATGATACAGGAAATAAATTGCACAAGGGCCAAAAAAAAAAAAAAAGGAAATGGTGAAAAACTATTGGTTAACTTTGAGTGAAGAGTTTTAGTTTACAGTTTATCTATGTGATGCTTCTTTTTCAGATGACCCTAAATGGTACACAATTATTTTTATGAAAATATATTTTAATTTTTAATTTTTATGGATACATAATAGTTGTACATATTTATGAAGTACATGTGTCATTTTGAGACAAGCATAAGGTGTGTAATGATCAAACCTGTGTAACTGGTACATTTATCACCTCATCAATTATTTACTTGTGTTGGGAACATTCCAAATCTACTCTTGTAGTGTTTTGAAATGTAGAATAAATTGTTGTTAACTGTAGCCTCATTGTGCTACTAAACACTAGAACTTACTCTTTCTGTCTCCTTATTAACCAACCCCTTTTATCCCCTATTCCACACTACCTTTCACTGACTCTGGTATCCACATTCTATTCCCTACCACCAATACAATGTAACATATGTAAGTGTTTTTGTCCATCCAAACATGGACAAGGTAAGTTGAGGTTACAGGAATTAGCGCCAAACACAAATTTCCCATGTTCAAATATGAATGTACTCCTGTGACTGCATTCACTTTTAAACAAAAGTTTTGTATTTTCCATTTCTTTATTCCTATAATCAAGAGTTAGCAGCTTATAAAAATAAACTAAAAAACACATATGTACATACAGACATATACAGACATGACCACACATCAATCTGTATAAATATATATTGTAAAATAATACTAATCTAATGAAGATAACATGGAAATGTAGAAATGTATAGAGACAGTAATATGTACTAGATAGTAATACATACTAGAAATATGTATAATGTTCTTTTGATGCAATGCTTAACTCTGAAAATGGAAGAGTAGACCAAAAGGTAAATTTAAAGAATAAAGAGATATTAACAGAAAGACAAAATACTCAGGGGGAAGTAGCCTTTTGAGAGGAAACTTTTTTGGTTTCTCATATACTACAGGTTTTTTGTTTGTTTGCTTGTTTTGCCTAGAATATGTGATGGAGATTTAGGATATGGAGGGAAGTTGAAGCAACTATTCAGGTAGCTAAAATCAAAGGCTTATTCGCTTATGAAGATGTTGTTTTTTGAAAAAAATCTCTGAAAAATGATTTTTAAAATTCCGAGAGTGGAACTCCATAATATGACTCATGTTTTGAAAGAAGCATTTGTATTAAGTTGTGAAGAATGAACTGAAGCATTCCAGGATAGAGACAAGGTGACAATTAGGAACATTTCCAATAGTCTCAGGGAAAATTTGAGTATCAAAACAAAGAATGTAGCAGGGAGAATATGGAACAGATAGAGATAAAATGAAGTAAAATTAAGAGTAAGTTATATTTTACTAGGTATATAATGATAACGAAAAAAAATTCTACTTTAAGTAGTAATAGGTTTGATTATAGTACAGCTTTACATGTTAATAAAGGAAAGCAATCAATTTGGTGGGGGAGGTAATTACTTTAATTATGGACATGTTGAATTTGAGGTGATTGTAAGACATAAAGATGGAAGTGCCCATGGGTACATTAAATATAAAGTTTAGAGTTAAGGGAAGAATTAGAGTTTAGAGAAGGGTTAGAGAAATGTAAATACTAGCTTATAGTCAATATATTCATTTATTCTATTTTTTTCTAACAATGTCAGAAAATATGACCTAGCAAAATATATTAGAAAACATAATGTAATAGAACACATGGCAGTATTTTAAGTAAAGTAATTTTTAACCATGGGATAGCTATAGAGTTTTGGATTTAGGTAAAGGAATTTGATTATCTCAAACTGTCAAATTCTCAGTGTTTACTGTTTATCTACTGTAAAAGACAGCTGAGTGTTCAGTGACTTTCAATTTTCATTCCAATCTGAGACCTACACAGAATACAATTTTTGCCCAACTTTGGGAGTTGTTAGTTATATCAAAAAATTGACTTAACAGTTGCTGAGTTCTAGATGTTTGACATTAGACAGTGCCTCATTCACTCAAAAGTTTCTCTCAGAAATGATTAGACCATGCAATCATTCAGATTCTTTTTAGATCTAACACTTGATCTCTTCATATTTTTTCTGAAAACTTATATAACATGGGAGATAAGACGGTTGTTGCTTCTAATTAAAACATTCAGAGTGATATTATCAAAGTCGTTTGATTTTTGGAAAATAAAATGGGAAATAAAATATACTAATCTATATTACCAGTTAATTATAACTATAAACAAACTGGTCTTCTGAGATTAACCAAATTGCAAGGTGGAAATAAGCAGTCTCAAGCATATGTATTCTGATAGCCATACATGTGCTTAATGGATTTTCTAGATAATTCCATTTGAATAACCTCTGTAAAAGAAACTGGGTTCCACACTTTCAAGTGGCAGAGCAGCCAGCGAATATGTGTAAATGCTGGGAAGGTGAAAACAATGTGTTTTCTCTATATAGTAAATAAAATGTAAGTAATATATGGTATCTTGATATCTTTCTTGAGATACCAAAGAGCCTAGTTAGGCTTTTTTGAAACACCAAAGGAAGCAAGGCCAGTCAATGTACATACGTATAACTATTATATATTCCAAAAATTTAAGAACTCTAAGGCTATCAGAATGCACCTTTCTTTTCGAGCAGTTAGAGAGTGTATAGGCAACAAACAAACTTACAGGATATAATTGTTCAAAAAGGGCAAAGGAATTCATTTCACCACACTGGCAATAAGCATGACACCTGCAAAAGAGTAGATTCTAGAATAATGTTAACAGCTAGATGGCTTCTGAATGATTTAGAAAAGATTTTCATGCTCACTACAAGTCCAAGTGGAGTTATTAGCAGACCTTATGATCAGCAGATAACCAAATTAGCATATATGGAACATTCAAACTTAGACAAAGTATTTGTTTTCTTTCCTCATAATGTAGATTTAGGCAACACAAGGAAATTCCAAGCACATAGTGTAATAAGTAAGTGGATTAGTGATCGAGTACATTTCTTAATGCACTAACAATATTTGAAGTGAGCTAATAAATTCATGTGAACTATTAATTGTCTTTTTTTAGAAATATATGACAAAATCATTTCTATGTCATTTTTAGAAATATGTGTTTCTATGTTTTAAGAATATTTGTCCCAATATATGTTCATAAACTGATTTATCAACTAAATGAATGATTGGTATAAAAAATGGAAAACATGAATATTAGTTGATACTAGCAGTAAGTATTTTATGTGACAAAACTAATATATATGTGTAGAATGTATGTAATCATACCACATTACATGGGTTTGTATGTGCCAGAACATTGATTCAAAACACAATATGAATTAAATGGTGATTAATGTTAGTTCACAATATTGGGTTTTAAAATCTAACCACAAAACAAGAAAGAAATGCATTTTGGATAGGAGAAATGTGTGAGATTTAAGGGTACATGAAGACACGCTGTCAACTAAGCATATTTGAGAAAATGTCCAAAATTTGCCTAAAATTAAAGTAAAATTACTATAAGTTAAATCTGAAATGGCTATCAAAAGACTTTATATAAACTTAAGCTGTAATTTCAATTACATTATCTACAATAATAATAAGAGAAAATATTACTCTTTTTCTGTTATCTAGACCATGCTTAGGATGTGCATTTATTTCTTGATATTTCACAAGTGATATTAGCCCTATTACTGCATTGCTTCACTGTATAAGTAAATGATAAGTGTAATACCAGGGAATTAAAAATTTATTTAGGTTAAAAAATAGACATCCTATAAAACAAAAGTTTTTGGGCAAATATGACAAGGGCTTTCAAAATTTGGAAGGAATGTTATTTAAAGAGGATATATATGTTTTCTCCATAACTCTCATTGATGGAAGTGGTATTAGGAACGCTACCAGAAAATCGATTAATTAATTAACTAATTAAAGATTTGGAGGTTAAAAAGATTAAAATGTACCATTGCTTTTCACTAGCTGCTCTTAATAAATGCATAAAATATATAGGCAAAACAATTATAATACAATATAACTAAGAGGACTTTAAAAATCTGTCCAAAGCTCCAAAAAATAATGACCGAAAAAAATGGAGCTCTATCTGTGTCCCTGACATTCAGGGGAAGCTTTAAGGTGGAATGCTTGGATGAGTGTTCATTTTCTAATTTCAAATAAATTAAAAAATAGCCAAGTGGAAGACTTTTAAATAACTATATTTGTCAATTACATGCAAAGTCCTCAATTTTGTAATACACTTAAAATCTCTCAAAATATATGTAATATGGAGCCTTCCTATTTCCATACAAACATAACTATTCACTTTATTCAAGTAACTTATATGCAAAAGATAATGTTTTAAATAGTTTCAAACTTTATTTATTATTTGAACAAATTTATGGATCTCCTCAACCTTTCAAAAGACATCTAGTCAAGCCTTGAGGTTTAAAACCTACTGTTATTTTCCCTTGTTATCTTAGATAATTTTTCTGGCCAGATGCATCATATTAAGATTTTCAGTTTCTGTACAGACTAACTGCTGAAGTCAATGCAGTATTTTCCCAGTTGAAATTCAAGAGAGAATACTCAGGTGACAAAATATATTTGGTCACTCACACAATGAAGTTTGATAGAAAAGACCACTCAAAAGAGAAAATATTTGATGCTGCAAAGTCAAATATTTATTTGCTTATGGAGAATAAAACAGGAAATTACAAAATTAAGGAAAAGCATTGATTTACAAACAGACCATTGCAGTGACTGTCAAAAACATTTTATCCAGTGACATGCTCCATTAATTAAATATAACTATAAGAATGAAAGTCAGACACCACGTGTGCTCACTCATAGGTAGGTGTTGAAAAGTGTGAACACATGGACACAGGGAGGGGAGCATCACACACTGGGATCTGTTGGGAGGAAATAGGGGAGGGACAGTGGGGGGTGGGGAGTTGGGGAGAGATAGCCTGGGGAGAAATGCCAGATATAGGTGATGGGGAGGAAGGCACAAATCACACTGCCACGTGTGTACCTATGCAACAATCTTGCATAATATTCACATGTACCCCAAAATCTAAAATGCAATAAAAAAATTAAAAAAAA